>VDFB02378770.1:0-27968 GCA_007258455.2 Sequoia sempervirens
TTCATCCATAATTTCTTTTTGATTGTATGTGGTTTTCTTCAAAAGTAGTGTTTGGTATTTTTTTTAAGCTATAAATTAGTTCATGAAATTTGAAATAAATTATATTTTTTAGAAACTAGACTCCATTCTACAATTTAAAAAAAAAAAAATTAGAAAAAAATTTTAGTTTCAAAAAATTTGAGGGGGAGCACGGCCAAAATTCTGCTTTTTAGGAAGTGCCCACTTAGAAAATTAATAAAAAATCAAATATTCATTAAAAAATTATCAGAAAATATCTACTCCTTACTACATACTGTTATCTAACTTTTGATCGGAGCGATTTTAAAAATACTAAAAAAAGTCCACCATGCTTGGGTCACACAAGAGTTGCTATGTTATGTTTTTCTGACAGAAACAACAGCAATTTGTGTGTGTCCCTCTTTTGAACCCCTTAATCTCAACCATTTTCAAAATAAATTAGTAGTTTAGAAAGTAGACTCGGAGCACGGTCCTTGTTTTTGTTCCATCAAAAAAATTTGAGTGTAGCTATCCTCAATTTCACGTCCAAGGTCAGTATTTCCTGATTTCAGAAAAAAAGTGGCCACTTAAGCCCCTTTTTTGGGAACCATCTTGGTGCACTTACCCTATAATTATCTCATGTTCTTCCATAGAAATTGTCCATAACTCTTTATTAGCAGGTCTTCCACAATTCCTCGCTAGTTTTATATTCGTTGTTGCAACCAAATGTGAGTAGTGTATAATCTTCTTATGTGTTTCATAATCTTTGGATGCAGGTAAACCATTCTTCCTTGTTATATATTTTTGTAGCCAAGTGCCAACAACCACCATTGAACTTGTTGGATAATGATAGCCATCATCATCTTTTAAAGGTTTAATTAACTTATTTTTAGTCTCAACACATCAAGCCAACCAATACTATGTTTCCTCTTCATTCTCCTCGGGTGCAACAACAACATACACATGTCTTGCAAACAAAATTTAATTCAATAGCTTGTGTGACATATAATTTGGCCAATCCACATACATGCATTCATATATATAATTAAATATATTACAAAACAGTAATAAAGAAAAATAAAATGAAATAAATTGAATTAAATTACCTTCTTGTACAAGGTCTAAAACATGGTCATAGTCATCTGATGTAAACACTTGATCATTGTCTTCAATTGTTGTTTCATATTGATCATGTGTTTGTGCAAGTGTCAATGATCTTTGCTTCCACTCTTCAACCATTATGTATTCTCACATGCTTCCCAATCACCTAAAATACAAAACTAACAAAAACATGCAAGCTCCCTTGTCCATATAGTCCACATGCTTGCATTTGAACTCTTAAATGAATGCCATTTTGTTGATCCACTAATTGTCTCATAATTAAGTCTAGGCAGAATGTTCTTTTCTTCAACTAACTAAAAGAATCATCAAATTGTAGAGTTCTCGCTTGATCCTATAGATAATTTTGTATTGTACCAATCCACAATTATATGCACATCTTTAAATTTTACTACATCCTCAAATTTCAATTGCTCTCTACCAAGAATTCTTTTAACACATGCACCAACTCCATCATGTCCTCCTTTACCATCTACAGCTTCAAAAAACTCCACATATGTTGGATATTATTTTCCTTGTGAACCCTACTTAGCCAATAAAACATTCAAGTATTCTTGAATTTTCCCATACAAATATCTAACCATATGAGATCTGTTCTATCTTTGGATTCCTTTTTATCTTAAATTTGTATAAAATATATTGAAACAATTTATTAAATAAAATTTGACGAGTTTAACTAGTTATCACTCAAATAGAAATGGTACTCCCTCAAAAATTATCTATCATCAGGTCTATACTATCATCTGCATGTTTGCATACAATATGAACAAATATAACCATTGCACTAAATTATAATATTGAGATTGAATTTTCTCTTGTGGAGCAAGAGTATATTTTTTTGTAAAATCAACCAATGATAGAATAGTTCCAATTAGAAATGTGTTTTTACATGTGCAAAATTTTCCATCAAGCCATTGAGCATATTGAGAGTGTTTCACATATTTTGGTACATCTTACTCTTAAATTTTGATACGAATGCATGTACACTAATTTTTTTTTATGATTAAATCACAACACTTTCTAAATTTTCCATCATTTAAAGATTACTCAATATTCTTAAATCTTTTAACATCCACTAATAGTTGTCCAAAATAATTTTTAATACTTTCATGCATACATTCTCTTGAGAATGAAAGATTGCCACAACTAGTGCATTGTCTAGAAATACATGAACTTAAATAAAATAATTGCCCATTAGAACTTTCACAAAAAAAACCTACTATAAACTCCTTAATTGTTTCAGGTGGCATATTAATACCATATTCCTGCATAATCATGTTAGTATATAAAGTACAACATATATATAAAAACATCATAATAATAACAAAATTGCACATGTGATTTACAACAAGAAGATATTTGCTGCTTATTAATTTTCACACACCAAGGTTTACATTTTTCAAATGATCTTTGACTTATGGTAATATTTCTAGGTAACATTGAATCATCTAAAAATTTTCTATAAAATTCGGTTTGAGTTGTGTATAATAGGTGTTTTGGATGAGGATCATGAATTTTGGATCCCACTCTTAATTTCAAAACATCTGTAGAATTAGATGATACCCTTGTATTACCATGCTAATATTTTTCAACTAAAAATTTAATTTCAATATTCAATTTCATTTCAGACCTTGGGAGTTGACCACTAAAACTCCAACATTGGTTGATCGGTTGCTCTTACCAATGTTTGAGGATATATGTTTAGACTTACATTGATGTTGCTTAACATTATTTTATCCAAAGTTGTTTTATTCACTATAAAAGTTGTTATAGCTCGTCATTCTACATTCTTATCTTTAAATCAACTCTTCTTTCCAATAGACTCAATGGAACTTGCAACAGTAGATATAACATGTTTAAGTGATTCATCTTTTTTTTGGTTTCACAAAAATTCCTAAATTTTTCATTACACATTTTTCACATTCTCATCAATTGCATCATGAGTTGACATTGAAATGATAGTTTGTTTTTATAAAAAAATTATTTGTATAATCTATTGGCATATGCTCTTATTTGCCTCTAAGAAATCTTACCAGGAAGATTATCCAAAACACTACTTTCAATTTTTTTAAAATATTTTTGTTTTCAACAACACAAGGATATCATTTTTTGCAACAAAAGGATTTTTATTTTCACCAACACAAGGATTTTCATTTCAACAACAAAAGGATTTTCATTTTCACCAAAATAAGGGATTTCATTTTTTGTATCCATTCTACAACTTGTCTAGGAATAGAATTAGTTTCTATAATTGTATTAACTTTCACATTCACCTCTTGCAAATTTGCATCATCTACATCCATCCCATCCTCCATGGTCTCTTCAATAGTCATGGAACCAGATGCTTCAATATTATTCATTTCTTGAATCCTCATTCTTCTATCTCTTTGTCGTTTTGCCTCATTCTCTCTATTTTCTTCAAATTCTTTAGGGGTCATGACCCTCCTTTTTTTCCTCTTTTGATGATGTTTTGATCCCATGATTACTAAATTTTGAAGTACAAATGAATTTGAATAATAAAAGTCCTTTTTATTCCTCCTCAAACTGACTAGATAATGTACATAATTCCACTCCAAAATTGTCCTAGTGGTTGAATCCTTCCAAAATTGAATAGAATATTACACATGTAAAGAGCATGTACAAGACAATAATAAATAAAAAACTAAAGAATAAGTCGTTGTTAGTCGTATAATAGAACATGTGAAGTAGTAAATCACTCGTAACTTGTCATCAGTAAAAATTTTAAAATGGTCAAAAAGAAAACATGATCCCTTTTATAAAATGGGATCCCATTTGCTTTTTCAAAACGGGATCTCGTATCCTAAATGGGCTTCTATTTTCTTTTGGATCGTTAAAATTAAAAAAAACTAAATGGATCCCATTTAAGATACGTGGTCTCATTTCTCTAGAATAAGAGCTTGTTTCTTAAAATTTGAATTTTCAACCTAGTTTTTACTATGGGTTTCAGATCATAAATAGGATTAGGGAGTCGAGCCTTAGCTTTAGACCTACTTTGACCTGCAACTTGAAGGTCATGTTAGTGTCACTAGAAAATAGTGACTTTAGACATATGTCTGAAGACGTTTTTTGTAGAATTTTTTAACGAAATTAAAATTCATTATAGATGAGACTATGTAGATTTCAAATATGTAATTTTTTTACAATTAGATTATTTTTTCTATTTTTCAAATAATTTTTGATGAAACTGGTCCATAAACTTGAAATAACAAGTTTTCTTATTTTTTAAATAACTTTTTATTTTTTACAGTTTTTGAAAAGAATTGTATGTCAACAATCTATAGACAATTCTTTTCAATTTAAAAAAAATGATAAGTTTAGGTCTACTTATGCTTTTCATACATGAGGGGTTTTCAAAACAACAATTATGACCAATAAAAATTTAGTAAAAAAAAATATTTGGAAAAAAATACAAAAAAATATCCTCAACAGTCTTCAGTGTCTTACAAATCTTTGCCAAGAGGATTCAGAAAAATACTTTTATTTAGGTCAAAATATGGTTGTCGTACACATGCATGGTATGGTCATGAAAAAATGACTTTCAAACAGTTGTTTTTAGACATGCCTATTGAAATTAATTTGTATCATCTAGGTATTAAAATAAATTACATTTTTTAAAACTAAACTCAGAGTAATACATTTCATATTACTGACTTTTTTTAAGATTCAATATTTAAGTGCTTCAAATATTTAGGTCAAATGTGACAAATTCTAAAAATTAGGAAAAATACTTACTTTTTGACCAAAAAGTGGACTTGGCTTCTTGCACACACCCATATCATTTGATGCAGTAATGGATAAAGGGTCTAATGAAGGATTATCCAACCATGTATCCAAATGAACAACTCATGACAATAAAATGAAACAACAAAGCAACATTTCCATTATTCATTATAATCACAACAACATTACAGCCTATCATATAATTGGCTTCCAACATGTTAGGCCTCAATTGTTTGGTTAAAAAGTATAATTATAAAATTCAAAAGATGTTGCGAGGAAAGCCATGTCCAACTTCATTCTACTTTATTTGCTACTCTCTAATGATGTTCAAGAGTGTATATATAAACTTCCAATCATGGGAATGATATGAGTTGACCACACGATGGTACAAAGTGTAATGTCTCATGAAATGTGTAGCCAACCAAATGTATAGTTGGATCTCTTAAATGAAATGTAGTGATAAGGTGTCTTCACACAATGTACAACATAAGCACTTCTAGGTCCAATTTACATTTCCATACATTCATTTGTTGGAAAAAACTCCAAAAAGCTATCACAAACCATGGATAGTGAACTAGATATAAGCCTATTACACCTAGTAAAGTTTAGAGACAAATTGTTACCCTTGTGATGATTACAAACTTCTAGAAATTGAATATGGCATTGAAGTGTCATAGTAGAACATATCTCCCAACACAAGGTAAAATATGCAATAGTGGTGAAATGTAGTTGGATCTTCAATGACTGACTGATAACTAAAATGTAGATAAAAACCTACAAACAAAACAAACAAGTAAAATAAAATATTTTTTAGTTGATGCAAGATTGCTCTTATAATCTAGAATACTCTTGCATCAATTTTCTACCCTACTTCATATAGATCCGAATTTCTTTCATTATGTTATTGATCCAAGTTTTCTATTGTTTGAAAATAATCAAATTTTTATATTTGTCTACTCCCTGTTGGAACCTAAAAAAAATTCACACAAATTTTGGCTAAATTTTAGGTTCTAATGATGAAAAATCTGATTTCAATACTCAGAAATACATTTACATCAGGATAAATTATACCCACTCCAGTTTAAAGATGTGTGCAATCCATTTATTGAGTTAGATAGAATCACCAATAGAAACTAATGGAGCATTCAGAGGTTGTGTTTTGAATTCAACGTTGAGCCACATGCTCGAAAGGAGACAACTATGTTAAGAATGATGGAAAAACCACCACTGGCATACCAATCTTTTGTAAAACTGATGGGTAAGGTACCCACTGATGAACTTATAAATCTTGTTACACGAATAGTGCCACTTCATGTTAAGCACAATACAAAATCAGAAGCAATATTGCTGGATTCACAATGTATACACAAAGGAGCTAGACTTTATGGATAATCAAAAAGAGGATACTAATAAAAATTATGAGTATCTAAAGAATGACAATAGTGATGAGATAAATATGAACAATGGAGAAAAGGAATGAACACTGTAAAGCTGGAGATGTTGACAACACTAATAATATCTTACAATACTCAAGCTCAACTGCCCATGTGTGCAGGCAAGGTTAAAATGGTAAATCCTAATAGAAGGGCTTCTACAGGATCATCTACAACCTTGGAAGAAAGTAATACTAGAACATAATATGATGGGACTCCTAGCAGCAGGCAAAGCATGTTCCCAGACCACTGTAATAACGTTATCAACATAAATAACATTACCACTGGGAATTGTAGAAAGCACAATGTCTTTGATCACACACATAAGGGTATTAGTAATCTTGAAAGGTAACTCGATATCTTCCTCTGATATTTAAAGAATCTCCATCACTATTTTATTGTTGGAAGGGAAAGATCAAATCCATTCAAATTATTGAAGGTGGATTTAAAGACTATAAATCGGGCAGTCAAAGTTTGAGATTTGGGCTTGCCATGCACAATACACAATACATTTCTACTAGTAAAGTCTTCGGCTAGAATGCCTGAATGGATGGCACTTGAAGTTCTTGAAGTTCTTCGTAGTGAACCTTTGAATGGAAGATATGTTGTTTTGGTGTAGTATTATACACTGCAAATGCCAATAAGTAGCGTGGATCTAGTGAGAGGAAGCAAATGAAGGGTGCAACAACACAAAATGATGGTTTCAGCTCTCCTGTTCATGTTGTATCCATTTAATTTCAATGTAGAACCAGGTATGGAGGGCACTCGACTACGTAACAGATAGAGGGCAAATATCAAAATACAATATCTTACTTTAATGAAAGTAGGCGTTTGCACATTGAAGAGGCGAAAGGCATGGAAGTTTCTTTGACGATGCAATGCCCCTGATAGCATGTTTCTTATATTCTTCCATCAATGTTTTATGTGTATTTATCACCTTCAAGAAGTTTTTGACTTTCTCCGTCAGATAGGGAAAAAATTGCAAGTTTTGGTTGGTACTAAAATATCAGAATTAAGAAGACAAATTGTAGAACTTGAAGGACTGTTGCAAATACCCTGATAGATGCAAAAGGCAGAATCATTAAGTTCTCAAATTTCTCTTTGAAGGTTGTATCGATGATTTGGGTGGATGTTATTCAACATTTAAGACAATTTTTTTAGTACTTCCTGTTTAGTCTCAAGGCCGTGAGTACCATTGTAGGGTGAGCTTGAGCACGCACAAAGATTGGCGGAGAAAATAAGTATGGAAGAACAAACACTTAGGCGGACATTTGAAATCTACGGTGAATGAGCTAGATTATTTTTTGTATGATTGACATGGGCGGTAGGAATACTCGTTGATTGCATCGAATCTGTTCATGGTTATAATGGAACATAAAATGCGCAATTCAGATGTCAATACAATAATCCAATAAAAAGTAATAGATGAATCCAAGACATATCCTGCGTTAAGGAATATCAGCTTATATTGTTCGAGTTTCCTGATTATGCAGATGTATATCCATATCTTATAACCAAGGCTCAAGCTTGGGATGAGATTCAACTAAGTCAGATTTGAATAGGGACGCACTTGAGATAGATGAAAAACTCATCAAATGATTGGCAATATGGAACTGAACACAAATAACAAATAAAAGTAAAAAGGAAAAATGAAGAATACAGACACTATCACATGGAAAGAATTGTGAAAGGCCGATAGTGCATGGATAGTATTGTGGAGAAGGTGGAGACAAGAAGATTTGAACTGGCACGTCGGGGATAAAAACCCTAAACTGGTCGGCAAGACATGTGATGTTGATATGAGTTTTTCAGTCTCTTCGATAGAGCAAGTTACGCTAATGAGGAGTTCTCGGGGAGAGTTTACGGATGTTGGTGTAATTAAAAGTGTTGTACCTTGTTCTAGGTCATGATTACACCTTAGTTAAGTTTACTTAGGGACCACATAGGAGGTTGTTGGAGATTTTCCACTTTTGGTGGACTTGACATGTCATTACTTTATCACTTCCACCTTTTGTGGACACATCATGTGATTATCTCTTCACCTTTTGTGGTGATTATCACATTATCACTTTTCCACTTTAGGTGGAGTGATAGCTTTTCATAGTTGTCTCATGTCATAAGATTACGACACTTGTCATCCCTTCTATGTTCTCACCTTGGCTATATAACCAAGGGGTCCCCTATGTACATTTGCTCATCATATCATATTTGCATTATTGGCAGAATACAGTTTATTCTTGTCATCTTGTTTCTATCTCTCATATGCTTGTGCTTTCTATTAGGCCTTTAGATCTTGGGTGGCTACCTTCATAGCCAATTCTTACAACGAACAACCAAAAGATGGGCTTCATTGAAGAGACTGCCTTGCATCGGTGGGAGTCTTTTCGAGCTTCAAAGTCTTACCGATAGAACTTACTTCATCAGTGAGAAATTCACAATCGGTTGGAAAAAAGAAAAGTCTCCTCGATGATGCTTCAAGTCACCTCGATACGTGATTTCATATGATCAAAAGTGGAAGTGAAAGAATAAATAAAATGTGATTATAATAAAGAACACTATGATTTTAAAAATATAACTTCACATTTTCACTGAGGAGGATATAAGATGAGTAATTATTTACTCGAAGAAGTGATTTATTAAATCTAGTGAAATATTTCAACTAAGAGATGTAAATGGAGAATATTTTTACCAAATAAGTTACAAGAGCAGGTAATGGGTGGTTATTTTACCCGAAGGAGTAATCAACTAAACTTGGTGAAATATTCTAACCAAGCTAGATATAAGCAAGAGATTTTCCAGTGAAAGGATTAATGAAGATTATTAAAAGCATTATAATGATTATTATTCATGAGAAAATATTAATGAAGATTATTAAAAGCATTATAAGGATTAATGAAGATTAAAATATTTAATTTGTCAAGGGCAATTAATTAAATATTTTTATCAAAAAAGAAATAATACTGAAGCGTTGTAACTCTAAAATAGCAAAAAGAGGAAGAGATTTAGGAGAAATAAGTAGGTTAGGTAGTTGGATAGGGTGAACTGTTGCCGAAATAAATATCATGCTGCACATTGTAAAATATTTTAAAGTTATATAATGGAGAAGAATATATTTATCTGGTGATCTAATTATGGTGTTAATTGTTTGTCGAATTTATTGAAAACATTATTTGGTTGTCTCTAAGGTTGTCATTTCTTGATTATTTAAATTGAAATATCAAGAATATTTTTCAATTTATCAAAGCACACTTGTTGCTCTTGTGTGGTTCAATTAACTAGTTCCTGCAAGATAGGATCAAATCCTTTTGATTAATCACAGTAATTTGGAAAAGGACATTAAGAAGAATTTGATAATTATACTCTTGCACGTTTACACAAGCTGTAAACAGTCACAAGTGCCAAGCAATTTGAATTATAGCCATTAAGCAAGTCACCCATTATACAAATCTTGACTTCATTAGCCCAACAGAAGTAGGCACTAGTCACACTATTCATATCTTAGAATTTCATAAAACCTTATTAAACCATCCACATTTCAAATTCAATACTAGGAGTAGGAGTAGTCAGCAAACTTTTATCTATTACATTTGTGCCATTGTAATAGATCCATTAAATCAATCAAGTCATACAACTTTAAGTCTGCTTCATTTATATAGGTACACCCGCCTAAGTCTAGCAGCACCTGAAGAGAATAAGGTCTAAACTATTTGGCCTTGTCTGTTACCCTGAAACGTATCAAAAAATTGGCAACTTCTTGAAGCATTTTGTCTACGTTTTTGAGAGCTAACACTCCCATTATTATTTTTTTTATGTTGAATGAAGCAAGACAAAGTAACAACAATATAGACAAAAAATAATAGAAAAAAAAGGACTTTTGACAATAGTCAAAAAGCCCAAAACCAATACCTCCCATTATTAATTGTGCCTCATTTTTCTTATATATTTTTCTACTATCTTTTTATTATTCTAATACTTTATTCATTCTCCTTTTGTACTACTCTTCAAAATTTTAATTCTAAACTATTTTCTAAAGTCATATAAATCTATATTTTTTCAATTATTTATTCTAAACATTTTAAATATTAATTATTAAATACGAACAATACTTAATAACTCTAAAGAAATAAGAGAGTTAAACCATAAAATAACTACCGACAAAAAGTTGACAAGTGTCAAGAAACTCGAATTCCAAGCATGGCACCGCTGCTTATACTTAAACCAGGGGCGCATATGCCACCTCAAAATGTGATCATCTACTTTCCCATTAAAGAATTGAAAGTTAATTTAAGGATTCTTACTTGGCGTGTGGGATGTAAAAAATTAACTATCTTTTTAAAGTTAGATGCAGTGTACAGCCACGCGAACCAGGAAACAGCCACGCGAACCAGGAAACAGGGAACAGGGAACAGGGAACAGGGAACAGGAACAGGAACATCACGCGAACCAGGAAACAGCCACGCGACAGAGGTGCTTTTAGGGCTTTTTCCGAAACCGAGAAGAGTTTGGGAGTTGTTTTAACAAAAGCGACAACGGCAAGGATTTCCAGAAACGAGGGTCAGGGTCAAAGGCTGAGCAGAAGGACGTGACCGTGTGGGCCCAGAGTTTTCTTTCCACGCAGGAGACAGAGCTTCTTCGAAAATCACCGCAACAGGGAACAGGTGTGCCCCACATCTTGTCTTTTTCAGTTTCTTTGCCTGCTTTCTCCTCTGTCATCAAATAAAAGTATTTGTTGCATCAAGCGCAAGTCATTTTTAAACCAAAACGGCTGCCTTTTCCCAAAACACGCATCAAACTTTAAAGATCTCTAATGACTGAACAATCTGAAAGTGGGAAAGGAATGGCAAACTCTGGGGCCTCGAGTGTGGGTTCAGGGTCAACTGAGACTGCTAACATAACAAAACAGACCGGCATATTGGGAGAATCAAACAAGATTACTTTATCAACGGAGTCTAATAACATACCAAAGCAGCTATTAGTAAATGAGGCAGTGGAAGGCAATACGGTAGGTATTGAAACTTTTGAAATCCAAAATGGTGGTGCACAGCATCAAGGGACCACTCTAATCCCTTTTAATCCCCCAACACATCTTCCAGTAGAGCCCGCAGCAGCAGCTCTGTTTAACACTTGGGGTGCTTATGTGATGGGCTATCCACTGGATAGGTCAAACGCAGGGAAGGACTGTGTGTTTGTAAATGCAAAACAGTACAAAGGTATTTTAAAGCGGAGGCAAACTCGAAAGGTAAAGTTTGCAAAGAGAGGAAAATTTGCTATAATTCTACCAAGGCTGGAACACAAATGCTTATCAAACCCTATTGAAATCCAGCAAGTTCAAAAAACGGAATTCGAAGGTAACGAAAAAACGAACCCTACATCCCATCTTGTCTCAATTTCGGCAGACAAGGGAGAAGGGGGTGAGGGTAAACCTTTTGATTCTTATAGTCCCACCACAACACCTCTAATGTGGTCCTCTGAGTTGTACGTCAATGAGCTAATGGCCATGAACAAGAGGCTTCAATCATTAGAGGCAAGGGGGCTCTTTGAAGATGCTAAAATGAAAGAGATCATGGATACCAATTGGCAATTATCAAGGGAGAACAAAATTCTCAAAGACGAAATAAGTAAGCTTCAAATCTCCATGTCAAATGGAGAGCAAGAATTGATTTCGATAAGACAAGTTTTAGCACAAAGTGGCACAATAGACAAAAGCATATCAAGAGAGGTAGCTGAAAGCAGCAACTTGCAGATAAAAGAGATACAATCAGTCCTGGACAGCGTAAAGATAAAAGAAAACCAGCTGAGGGATCAATTAGAGGAGGCCAAAAGCTGGGCTCATGTAGTGGGAGGTCCCTCAGACACACACAAGGACCTCATAGAAAAGCAAGTTCGAAGACAGATAAGAGAAGAGAATGACAGAAATGTCAGGGCTGTGAATGTCATTGTTAAAGGGCTAAAGGACTATGGGGAGAATGAACCAACAAAGGAGCTAGCAAAAGATTTTTTTAGGGATGAGTTACAATGGACAGGTGTCATTCAACAAGCAAACATAATTGGAAAATGGGTGAAAGATGGAAAGAGTAGGCACGTAAGGGTCACTTTGGCGAACATTGAAGATAAGAACAAGCTGCTAAGGAACAAGAAGTTTCTTAAAGGTACACAAATATACCTTGACGAGGACTTAACAATAGTCCAACAACAAGAAAGGCGTAAGGAGTGGGAAAAAGTAAAGGCAGCAAGGAACGAAGGAAAATGGGCTTGGTTACAAGATGGGAAAGCTCAAGTTAGTGACAGAATTACTCACCAAAAGTAGGAACTCGGGGCCCCCCAGGATCAGGTGTCAATAGTAAGTTGGAATTGTAGAGGTTACCCGTGGAGAAGAGGACCTGGTTTAGGGCCCATTGCAGAAGGAAAAGACATCATCATCCTTACGGAGACTCATGAGCATGATGGCTGTAAAATTCCAGACTTTGAAGGATATAAAAAAGCTTCCATTTGGAACGAGAGAACAGATAGTGGTAAAGGGCATGGTGGAGTTGCAGTCCTAATCAAAGAAATATGGTGCAATAACATTCAAGTCGAGAAAGAAGACCCAAACAAACAATATATATGGTTTAAAATAACAGAAAATCAAACTGTCATAAGAGTGGCTGCCTGCTATTTTGCCCCAAAAGGCTCCAAATCTTACAAGAAAAGGAACCTAGACCGTGAGGATCCTTTTGCTGCTCTAAAAAGGGACATTTCAATCTATAATGGCATGGGAGAGGTTATTCTAATAGGGGATTTTAATGCAAGGACTGCAAACATACAAGCTCTCAGCTTGGCAAGCAAGGACAAGGAGAAAGCTGATCCACTATGGTTGGAGGAAGAGGGACAGCACCTGTGGGAAAGGAATTCGCAAGATAGTAAGCACAATGTCACGCACTACGGGGCTGAGTTGTTGGGGCTATGTAGTTTATTCAACTTGGTCATTTGCAATGGTTTGAAAGCATGGCCGAACTCAGGCAACATCACCTGCAAAACATACAATGGGCAAAGTGTGGTTGATTATGTCATTTGCTCGCATGTTTACACGTCAAAGATAAAGGAACTAGTGATTGGAAAATGTCCTTTAGAGCTGAAATCAGATCATAATCCAATATATGTAAATCTTGACGCCCACATTAGCATGCATCAAAGGGGGCAGATTCCTATCAGCAAAAAGAAAGTGCATCCGCAAGGTAGAATCATCATGAACCATGACAATCGGGAAGTCTTCAAGAATGCCCTCAAAAGGATTTTCATCGAGTATGAAAGAAAATTAGCTACCACAGGGCATCACACTATAAACAAGGACATGCTGATCCCTATTGTTCACAAGGCTTTGGATGAGTGTAAGAGGGCTAGGCCTAAGAAGGCAATTACTTCTACTTTCCCAGCAAACCCATGGTTTGATGAAGAGTGCAAATTAACAAAAAGAAAATTTCACCAGGGTGGAAGGACCACAGAAAACAAGAAAGAATACGAAAAGATGATACGGAACAAAAAAGAAAAATATGTTAGCACTAGAAGGTTGGAGTTGATTGCCCTTGGAAAGAACAACCCCAAGAAATTCTGGAAGGAGCTACAACAAAAAAGAAAACAAACAGAAAACAATATCACAAGCTCTCAATGGTTGGAATATGCAAAGTTACTGTATGAGCGGGAACAAGATAAACATAGACCCCCAACTATCAGGGCTGCCACTGAACTATTCACCATAGAAGACATCAATCAAGGGATAAAAAGGTTGGCTGGGGGAAAAGCACAGGATATTGATGGGCTGCAAGCTGAATTCTTAAAATGGGGCATTGAGGTCCTTGCGCCTTGCATCAAGGGCTTTTTCAATAGGGTTATTCAAGAGGGCTTTCCGGAAGGGTGGACTACTAGTGTTGTGGTTCCCCTATACAAAAGTGGGGACACTAATAACCCATCAAATTACCGCACTATTATGATTAATCCGCTTCTTGGAAAACTTTTTGGAAGCATGATTGAGCGTAGAATTAGTAGTTGGGCTGAGAAAGAGGGCAAAAGAGCTGAAGGGCAGGCTGGTTTTAGACCAAAACATTCCACTATCGATCATGGTATTACACTTAGATTTTTGATTGAAAAAATTTGGAACGTTCAAGGGGAGGAGGCTTTTTGCTGCTTTGTTGACTTCAAAAAAGCCTTTGACACAGTGCCACGGGGCAAGTTGTGGAATAGAATGGAGGAACTGGGAGTCCCAAGGGCTCTTAGGGCGGCTGTTCATAGGCTGTATGAGCAGGTCAGAGCTAAAATCAGAACTAATGAAGGTATGTCGGAGTGCTTTGGCAGTGACATTGGAGTCAAGCAAGGCTGCCCGCTTTCCCCAACGCTATTCGGGCTTTACATTGACAAGTTGGAAGAGTGGATAGACAAAGTTGGTGGGGAAGGTATTCAGTTGGCCAATTATGTAATAAAATTGCTCTTGTATGCCGATGATCTCATTTTGATTGCTAAAACAGCACATGAGTTAAGAAAACATTTGAAAGCTCTTGAATCATTTTGTCAGGAAGTTGGGATGCAAGTGAATACTAGTAAAACCAAAATTATGATATTCTCTCTGAGAAGGAAAAAACAGCAAATTAGCTTTATCTTTGAGGGCAATCCGCTGGAAATTGTAGATGAATACAAATACCTTGGGCTAGATTTTCACTATAAGCTCAGTTGGGAAACTTGTAGAGCAAAAAGGATCCAAGGAGGCTGGAAAGCGCTCTACTCTCTACAAAACAGATGTAGAAATGCTGAGCTATGGGATTGGAAAACCAAGAGAACGTTGTTTGGCTTACTTGTGACCCCGGTGGTTCTATATGGGTGCGAAATTTGGGGCAGCAGCATGTCAGATCAGAAATGGAGGCAAGTGGAAAGAATTCAAAAGCATCTAATTGTTAGCAGCCTTAAACTCAAAACCACGATACCTTATGAGATTTTACTAGCGGAGTCAGGCACCTTTCCCTTGGAGGCTTTCGCGATGATTCGGTTACTATGTTACCTTCAAAAGGTTCAAAACATGGACGACCATCGGTGGCCTAAGCTAATCGTAAAAGAAAAGTTGGATAGAAGAAGGAATACATGGATGAAACAAAACAAAAAATGGATGGAAAAGTGGGGTGTGAATATGCAAGATTGTCCAAGTTCAAATGAAGAAATAAAAAAATATGTGAAACAAAAATTCAAAAAAGCTTTATGGACAAAACAATCAGGGCGAAAAAAAGACTATTATATCAAAGAATTCAATCCTAAGGGGGACCATGATGAAAAGGCATATATAGGAGCAAATATTAAATGGAGAGCAAAGATGTTGATAGCTCAACTCCGAACTAGCTCACATCGTCTTAGATGTGAGACGGGCAGATGGATGGTTCCTAAAGAAGAGTGGGAAGAAAGAATATGTCGTTTTTGCGACATGGGATTAGTGGAGACAGAGTGGCACTTTGTTATGGAGTGCTCAGCATACAAAGATATTCGGGTCACTTATGGGGACATCTTACAAGTGGACAACTTAAATACCTTGTTTGAGGAGGAAAGGTTGGTCAAATCTGCAAATTACATCATCAAAATTCACTGTCGTAGAGCTAATCTCGAGCGAAGATCTCAGGCTGTTTAGGGTCTTCTCTTTTCGGTGGTGGTCTTGTGCTGTTCCTGGGTCCCATAGGCTGCTGTGGCCTCGTGGACGTTATTAAAATATTTCATTTCATTTCAATCGTTGTGGGTCATCACACGTTTTGGATAGTATTTTTCTTAAAAAGATCTTGTGATGACAGGACTGAAGTTAAAATATAAAATTAAAGTTTTAGAAAAGCAGGTAACATGGGATCATACTCCAAAGTGGAACATTTAAAAGTAAAAGGGAAGTTTGATGATAAAAAGATGATCTGTTTGATCAACTTTTTAGAAAATTGTGTTTCAATTTTAATTTAACAATATTAAAAAGTATATAGCATAAGGTCAAAAAGTTAATTAAGTGATTTGATTTTTTGTAAAAATATATATGAATGAAAGGTCAATTAACTGATTTGATTCTTCTATACGTGGATCCAATTTCAATTTATAAATCAACTTTTTAGAAAACTTTTTTTTTAAATACAATAGGGGTGTCCTCACGACCCAGCCCCCCTACATCCCCGCCTGCATGAAGTCCCCCTTTGGCCAAACCAACTCTGCTATAGCGGACTAAACTTTCTAAACAACTTGCTTCGATATTAACCTAATTCCACTATATGATCAACTAATTTATTTTATTTTTCACATAAATACACATGAATCCAGCTCATAGATCAACTCTCTAAATAAGAATATTTCAATCTTAAGCTAACCTAACCCACTAAACTTAAAGGTCAACTAACTGATTTGATTCTACAAAAAAATACTCAGAACTGTGTTTAAATCTTAAAGCTAACCTTAACTCCACCAATTAGTATATAAGTAAACAAACTGATTTGATTCTTGGCAAAATAGACCCATTTGATGTGAACATGGAGTCTGATCCGAAACGTTGATTAAAAAATTGCACACAGTTATTCCAGAAATCTTGTTCACATCTATCATGGACAGTGGAAACAAAATGTTAATAGACCCATTTGAATCACAGACTCTAATAAAAATATCTATATTAAAATACCAACCGTTTTGTTGTTTCCAGGATCAGATACGGCAATTGTTTGTCCATTTAAATGCCTTATACAGGCCATAAATATCAAAAACCGATATAAAAATACTGATTAGGTTGCTTAGATTATAGGGCATCTATATGCCTGTATATGAGAAGGAAGCATCAGTCCCGCCCCACTAGAGATATGCTTGGATGTTCCTGTAAGAGAATAAAGCAAATCTTGGAAGCTCAGGCAAGCAATTCTTTTGTATTTTCTCCGTTATTTCGCGTTGACATTGTACCCAAGTTTAATATATTCTGGAGATTTCTATAAGAAATTACAGACAGAACTAATTTAAACATCTTACATACAGCAAATATGTTCACAAGTAATTTGTGAATATTGTGATCTGTTTGGTCTGTGCAGTTTCCATGACCTGGGGGAAAATTTTGAGCGAGAGCAAGGGTTTAATTTTTTTTTTCTGTACATAGAAGGCAAGTGCCTGGGATTTTATATTAAGGTTTCACTGAGCTAGGTAAATATGGGAGGAATTGGGTTCTTATTGCCTAAGGTAAGGGTTTATGTTGCTGTGCTTGTTCTCCTTGGCTTGCATATCCATTGCTGTGCTGGTGAAGTAGATATAAAAAGCATGGATGTAGATCATCACAATTTTGAATTTGATAATATATCAGAGGGTTTTATTCAGAATCATGAATCTGATAATGTATCAGAGGGTTTTGTTCAGGATTCTGAATTTGATAATGTGTCAGAGCCAGAGGGTGTTGTTCAAGATTCTGTATCTGATAATCTATTAGAGGGTATCATTGAGAACTCTGAATTAGATAATTTGTCAGAGAAATTTATTTGTAATTTGTCTGGTGTAGGAGAGGAAAGCAGTTTTCAGTTGGGTGCTATGTTGGATAGGCTCAGGGATTTTTCTAATGTTGTTTGGAGAGTGTTGGTGAGGCTTCCCCAATTCTTAATTGAAATTAGCCCATTCTTTATGGGCTTGTGGCAATTAGTCGATAAGATCAGGTGTAGGAATCCAAATGGAATGTTCCCAAGTACTAAGGAGTTGGAGATGCAGAGGATCGAAAAGGTTTTTCGCTTGGCAGATGATCGACAGTCTTTTCAGTTCATTTTAAACCCCAGAAGATCATTATCATTTGATAGCACCAGAGAATTCAACCGTGGATGGCGCCTGGTAGTAGGTAACCACTGTTCAGGCCTTCCCTTTTCTTCTTTAATAACAGCTCTTCACAAACGTTATGGCATAGTGTCCCAGCACCATAATCAGCCATGGCCTGCACAGAAAGTGCTAAATTGTAAAGAAAAGGTAGCAGTTAAAGAAGGAGAAACTAGTAATCCTTCTGCAATCTATTTGGATTGTCTTTCAATCGAGCATATTCTAGCAAGGCTTCCTCTGCCCTCTTTGATGAGGATGAAATGTGTGTCCAAAACATGGAAAAATGCAATATGTACATCACCATCTTTCTGGTCACTCTACAACTCTCTGAATTCAAACTATCTGGTGATGCAGCACACTACCCAGGGCTCCCATGGTATCATCCTCTTCAGCCCCTCGCTAAACCACTGGTTCCGAATCCCCTTACCCTTACCATGGAGAAATCGGAAATTTTCCCATTTCACCCCGCCTTCCATTGTCCAACTCTGTGCAGTGGGCGGTGGA
Source organism: Sequoia sempervirens (assembly GCA_007258455.2). Taxonomy (NCBI): domain Eukaryota; kingdom Viridiplantae; phylum Streptophyta; class Pinopsida; order Cupressales; family Cupressaceae; genus Sequoia; species Sequoia sempervirens. The sequence goes on from VDFB02378770.1 coordinate 18,606, forward strand.
CTTTTCCTCTTTGTGGACACGGATTCCAGGGAGATTTATAATCCTGTTGTACTTAACCCTTTAACTAAACAATACAGGGTTTTACCTAATTTTCCCTCCCGTCAGGAGTGGCACGGTGAATTGGCTGTTGAACTGATCTCTGACCTTAGTTCAAACCACTTTAGCATTATTGTAATGTCAAGCAACCATGCAGAGCCATCGAAAGTTTTCCCCCTAATATACAATTCCAGTTTGAATATGTGGACAACTGGTAATGCTGCCGAGGCAAAACCCTGGAGAAGCACTGAACACCCCTGGTGGAGAACCACCGCACACCCCTGGAGGAGTACCTTACATGAAGGGATGGTATACTGCACTAGTACATATGGTGTTCATGTGGGCTGTTATAACATTCAAAGTACTGAATTTAAATATCTGGAGATTGACGAAGGGCTGCCTCAGCTGATTGATTATCTTGACTCTGATGAGAACCCTCATGCTACTCTGCCTTCCCTAGTGGTGTGTAACGAGAGGATGATTTTGGTGGGGAGATTACAGAGCCCCAAGTCCATCTTGGGCCGCTTACCTGTGATAAAACACAGTTTGGTGGGGCTGTGGGAATTGGATTTAAGATCAAAGCCTAGGAGTTGGTCTCTAATTTCTGAGTCTCCCTTGGATTTGTTGGAAGTTGCTGTCAAGTCATCAGATGGTACAGATTTTTTAGTTGCATCAGATGGCAGGGATGGAATTTGGTTTATGCTTAGAGGAAGCACCAATCTGTTGAGGTTTAATTTGAGTTCCATGGAGTGGAGTTTGTTGCCGGGGTGCCCAGGTGAAGATATAATGGATACCAGTGCAAGAAGGGCGTTTTCCACACCCTTCAGAATATCTCCCCATTGCTGAAGAATTCCACCCCACTACACCCTATCATTGAAGATTTAAACTTGTAAGTACAGAGAGTGGTTTTGGTTTCATTTATAATGATACAATGGATAGTACTGTGAGGAGAGCATTTTCTAAGCCCTTAACAATTTCTTTTCATTCTTGACGCAATCTGCTTCATTACATCCCATCAGTGAAAACTACGAGTAGAGAGGTTGGTTTTGGTTTTAGTTCCTATCTTGTACAGGATGTCTTGGTTTGTTAAACTGTTCACATTCTACATATACTTTCCATGTACATATGTTTTCCAGATTAATGCAATTTTGACCACGGTTCTTCATGGCAAACTCCTCTTAAATGTAATGTTTAGAGTTGCCGGGATTCTCCATTATGGGAACATAGACAACGTACTAGTCCCTGTACCCAAAATTTCCGGTGAATCATTTACATATAAAATAGCCGTCTCCTTATTCATTTAACTCACGTACCCTAATTTGATTGGTGTCCCCATCCGCGTACCAGTACCAGTACCCTGCGTCTCCCAGTAACTATGGTAATGTTTTGTCTAGATTCTTCTTACCACTGGCATTTGCTTCTGCCCTGCTACTTGGAAGAATATTACTTATAGTGATAAGCTAGCTTTAGTTTTGGAACATTCTCCAAATTGTGACATTGTGAGCTATTTAAAAGCTTTGCAGAAAATGAGCGTGCTAGTAATTTCATAGCTGTGTGATGTATTATAATTACTTTTAATTGAAGCGAGGACTAGCAAAACAAGAACAAGTGCAAAGAGATAACCTGCAAGCTCTTCTTGGCCGTATTCACCCTTCCGTTTAATGGAATAGCTACCTGCATTATAATGTTATACTATTCTATTAGGAAATCACACAAGATAAAACATAGGGATGATGTTTTTGATTTGTGTGTTCCTCCTATTTTACCGATTTCCTGTGTCTTCTACTAATTTCATTGTTTGAACTTTGCATCATGTTTAATTAATATTCTATATTATTTTGGATGTTGAACAGAAGATATTAGGATTTTATGCAACCTTTATTATTACAAATTTTGTTTTCAGAAGGCTTGGAATTGGATCATTTTTAATTTTTGAATTGAACATCTATTATGCTAATTTCATATTTGTATGCTGGCCATTTTTTAATCAAGTTAGGTTAAGAGTTTGAAGAAGCTGTGGATAAATTAATGGCAGTATCATATTATGCCTTAGCTCTTTAAAAACTAGTTCAATTACAATATCATGGTTGGGCAATATTTCATCCTATAAATGGACGGTAAAGAGGTGTAACATTCTTGGTTAGAGATCATTTGGTGCAACACTGACCATAACTAGTAATATAAATCATCAAAATATTTTGTATTTGTATCAAATGTTTTGAATAAAAACTTAAAACAGAACATGGTTGACCTATGACTTCTTGATGTCTTAACGTTATCTCAAAGAGTGGTTCTATGTGCAATGCCCGCTTATGTGTTTGCCACATGTTCTTTCCAATTCCTATGATATACGTTGTTTTGAGTGTTTTATCAATGTGTTATGTGATTCATGTGCTATGAGCTAGTGCATTGAACTTTCCAATGAGGTTGGTTGTGTCATTGAGGTGCTCCAATGGTGTATTTTAGATGTTTTGTGGAGATGCTTGTGTGACCACTAAATTTTCTAATGAGGCTTATTGTGCCATCAAGGTGCTCAACGACCAAGCCTTTTTATGAACAACCAACTAGTTTATATAGATCTTTGGTTATGACGCTTAGTCTACGATAAAAGAGCCTTGGTATGGTAAAACTATGATTGTGTGAAGAAACCCACCACTCTCTAGTCGCAACCGTCATTCTTCCAACATTTGTGTCCCAAAATGTGTGAAAATGCCTACAAAATATCAAAATCTGCATGGAGGCATGGTAGAATGTGCAACAAACCTACAAATCCTCTTTTCATTTATTGCACCTATGAATTTGACGTGTTAAGGCCTAGTGAAGCCAAAAGTTCCACCAAACAAGTGTCTCTAAGGGATGTCATGAAGACATCAGATAAAAAAAACCCTAACCATTGTATAAAATGTAATATTGTTGTCCCTATAGTTAAATATTTTCAAATTGGCATTTGGGTAATTAAACAATGAATTATAGGTAACATTTGATTATAATTGACAACCACAAAGGCCCATCAAATCAATTTTTTATTTTCGAGCATTTTTTGTCTTTACCTCTACAAGTTGCACAAAAATCTGTACACAAATTCCATAAGATGAACATTGGCTAAGATGATTTGGGCATCTATTAGTCATAAATGGTCCTTTGAACATGCAAGGGAGTAGGTGAGCATGTTAGTGAAAAATGGTGGGAGTGTTAGACTTTGGGGGTTAATGATGACTCATGGTTCATGACTTATGTTAGGGCTTAGTGTTTGAAGTGCAAAGAAGTCATACCACTAAGGCATGTGGGTGGGGGAAAAATGGGGGTTCAACTCCAATGAGGAAAATGTAGTGAAAAATGTCAAGGTCGGGGTTCGAGCCTACCTCATGATAGATACTCGAGGCATTAGGCCAATAGTTATTAAGAGAAGTGAGGTGAAAGTGGGAAATGAGTGAATGACATGTTGGGATGAGGAAGTTTGCTATCCTAATAAGGAACAAAAGAAGCGGGGGTGGTTAGAAAGAGATGTTTGGTAGGGAAACTCTAACAACTTTGACACTTTGCATAAACCTAGATATTTTAACCTACAACCTGCATACTTAAGACATTTTTTGGGACTTCGGCAATTGCAACACATTATAAGCATATGGGAATAACAATGGATAAATCGTATGCAATTTTGACCAAGGGAGACACACTTAAGACTTCTCATATTGGTTATTAATGGGGGCCCAAGTAGAGTCAAGACACACAAAAGGGAAGGGACTCAAGCAAAAAATGACACTGACAGGATTGAGTCCCAACATAAACTCCTTGAAGAAAAATGGAAAATTATAATTTAAACCTTATATGAAGGAATTATTTTATGAAATAATTTGTCTCCTTGATATTTTACAAATTTGTATCTTTTTAACAAAGTGTCATGAATGTTTGCATTGGTTTGTGTGCTACATCCAATTTGTAAAATTGGAGCATTGAACTTTTATGATAGATGCATAGGATAGGAATGAGTGGATTTTGAGGTTTGTTAGGAACCCATGTTATCTGAGGATTGATTAAGCAAGAGTTATTAATTAAGTATAAAACTAAACTTTGTTGGGTAATTCAAATAAACTAAGATGAATAGTCTACAACATACCAAAAGATGTCGTGAAGGACTAGTATGAGTGTAAGAGACATGACACACTTTGGGAGTTGCTAGATATTGTCGTTTCAACACCCTCATAATGCAACATGGATGCATACCAATTTTCAAAGAGCCATAGAGTTGTTGTGATTACACTCATTGTCTTATGCCTAGGATTCTTGTCCTTCTCTTTGTTAGATCTTGTATTTGACATGATTTGTGTTTGTTTATGTATGTGCTTTGTTTGGTGTGTATTCCACATGTTATATATGAGCATTGATTAGCATGTGTGCCATGTGTTGCCTTATTCTTGGTTGGGTGTGGGTTGTCATGTGATGTTATATGCTTTGATTGGCGTGTGTGTTGTCATGTATGCCATGTGTGTGTGAGCCTTGGCCTCGATAGTGGTGCATCTATGATCTCCTTCTCTATAGCTCAAGGGTTGCCTAGAGTGGCATACATCTAATGTTCTTGATGATGATAGCATGGTTGGGAGGTGGGTAACATTCCCCATTGGTCAAATCTTGAAGATCTCTCAAGAGCTAGAAGAGTTCATATTTCAACATTTATGTATATGCTTTATGATTATTGGATCACCTTAGAGGTGGCTCATTATTGATGTAATAATATTTGTTGTATTATTCATGTATTAGAGTGTGATCCTTCCATGTTTGGGAAGTAGCCTCTTCCTTGTAATTATGTTATAATCTCATTTAATTATTTATTACAATATTTGTAAATGGGCTTTGTGAGACCTTTGCATTTAGTGCATAGTTGTACTTTGATATAATTTGTGATGTGAGTTATGCTTCACCATGTTTAGGATGATTTTTTTTTAGAAATTATTGAGTGTTATCATTTGGTATTTTTCATACCTCATCTTGTGTGGGTTCTAACATGTTTGTAACACTAAAATCATTATAATTGTGTACGTCTTGATTAAATTATTTGATGTTGTGATTATGATCATGGATGCTTATGTGTTGGATTGTATTATTCCCATATAATGGATGTTTGTTCCACCTTTTCTTTTGGCATGCATCGGCATTGGTGCTAAACTTACACAATGTTTTGTAGTGCTTTTTTCATGTTTTGATCTATAGTTGGTTTCTTTGTGTTCAGGTCCTGGTGTTGTTTTTTTCCTTGTTCCTTGGGAACAATGTCCTTGGAGAGGCTCTCATGTGGCCAAGTTGGTGTCTATGACCTTGAGTGTTTATCTCAAACCTTTTGTTATAGCTCATAAATCAAGGAAGTTATGATTCATTGAGTCAAGAAATTGAATGTTGGTGTTCTACTTTCCTATTTCTCTTCTCTATTTACAAGATAGGTATAAGAGATGTGAGAACACTGATACCTTGTTGAGGTATTAGAAAAGGATGAATTTTACTATTGGGGTATTAGAGTTATGAGAAGCCCAATATCAGGGTATTGAATAAGGGTGAAGTATAATACTTCACTTGGTATTAGAAGTGGATGAAATCAAATACCTTATCAAGGTATCAAGGGTCAAGGAAAAAGGGTGACCTCCAAAAAAGGATAAAATACATGGTTTAGAAATCTTGTCTCTCGTCCATTCCTCATTTTTTGTCAACCTTGGTGTCTTAGGTAGAGTGAAGTCTTCTTCTTGTGTCATTGTGCTTTGTATATTGGTGTGTGTGTGTGTGTGTGTGTGTCAAGTGTTTCTTCACATGTTATTATGAACTATCGTCTATGGATGGTATGCCTCTAAAAGAACCTGTCAATGCAATGCATCTCCATCGATACTATGCATAGAGTATATGTGGCATGCACATGACACTCTCTCCTCTATGAGGGTCGTAGTTTGTTATGTGATAGCATTCCTTCATTAACACATTCTCTTTTTAGTTTGTGTTATGATGTAAACATGTGCATGTAATTAATTTCATTAATTAGGAATTATATATATACATATGTTTTATTATGTTGTGTATGCATGCATTGTATTTGATTAACATCTTTTGGTCAGTGTGTCTATTAAATCATGATAGCATATAATCTAAACATCATCCATAAACATAATCCATCACATAATCATACACGAAACAAAAACACACATAAGAACACCATAATGTTGATAAAAATCTTGGATGTATATATATCAAAAATGCCATGTACATGTATTACACTACTATGTCAAAATGTGGTGTCTATATATCTGTGTGTCTACACATCAAAACAATCTATACATAGAAATGATTTGGTATACAAAAATTTGGCATATGCAAAACCAGTCCTCTAGCCCCCAGGTGCGCAGCTCCCTGAGCCCTCTGGCATTGGCAGTGGCAAAGGAGGATGTTGGATGGATGTGTATGAATGTGACTGATGAGACTGCAAAACAAACATGCTCTATGATCGCAACCCTCAGATATCTTCTCTAGGCTCAGTCACATCCTCCTGTAGCCTCAATATCTACTCCTACAACAAAGCCTCCCACTCATAAGCCTACCACAACTCCTAGAGCTGTTGCACCTAGGGATCAACGACTACTAGCCTCACTACCTCCGCTGCCTCTCAAGGTCATTAAGTTGGCTCTATAGGGTGTCATGTGCTACTACATCACTCTATACCCACGTCATTTTCTAGTCTCACTTGGCTAGGGTAGTGCGAAGCGCTACAACTCACTGATCCCAGTACCTGATCATGGCAGCCAGGTCCACAGTCCTTTGGACAACCTCGACATGCATCTCCTCGTACATCATCCTCTACTACACTACAAACTCTAATAGATGAGTGTGGTGCTTTGCTTATGGCAACCTATATGTGTTGGGGACAGTCCCCTAGATCAGGACAGCTGTGGCCACCTCTAAAATACATCACTCGATAAAGGCGATCCACTCCTATGTGTCCACTGCAACCATAGAGAAAGTGGACGCTATCAATACCATATCATATAAAACATGTATATATATGAGAATACTAAACTAAAAGTATTGAAATGACATAACATATATCACACTTGTACTTGGTTCCCTAGCCTATTAGTGTGGATCAAGGGGGCACCATGCTTGGCTCTACTACTATCGTTGAAGGAGGTGCGACCACCTATCTCTTAGGTGGAGCCGATGAGATAGGGACTATTAGTGGGGGTGAAGATACCCATCACTACCACCTCAGAATCTTTGGAGCTCTTCTCGTTGTCACTTCACCCTCCTCATTGTCACTGCCACCATAAAGATCCTCACCTCTTGTCCCCTGTGCACCAACATTACTACTGGGGCATATGCTGGGAAAATCGAGGTTGGGCTTGTAGGTGTCGCCACCACACTGAAAAATTGTGGATGATGCTGACATCATCGGTCAGAAGGACTAGGGGATATCATCGTCATCCAATCCATTGTCATTGACTGGAATGTCTACGATTGTCGGACATGGTCTGTCCCCTACTTGGGTCCTGCTCTTAGTCGATCTCACATGCATAGGAGTAGCCATGGGAATAGTTCAGACCTACCGAAACTATCAGACCACCCAATGCCAGTAATATGGTATAATAATGTGGTTTGATTGACCTACCAAGAGTTGATCATGTTGCATCCTGCATAGCTACCTCCAGTCGGCCGGCTAGACCCCCATCCGCCTATAGGGGCACCATTTGATATCGTGCACCCTTAATGAATCCATCTATAATCGCCAAAATGCTACATAACCATACCGCCAATCACACACCAAGGGGTATGCATGCATGACAGGTATACCATGTGCCAAACCTAGGGGAAACTCGATCGGTCATGTGCATCTAATATGCTCAAATGCCCACACTTGTAGTAGCATGCAGATGACGAAGCTATGGTACTCATATTGCACATAGTGCCCAAGGTCATGGTAGAGATGCAGGAGCATACTTCGACCCCAAGCGAAAACTATGCCTTGCTCCACCATAACATGAATACAATGGACAAGGCCCTCATGAAGGTGTGAGCCTCACCCATCCATCGTGACATGAAGTGTCACTATGACTATCATAACTTGACAAATGAGTGGCATCACCACTCGCCCCTGCTCGAGCCACCTCATGTAAATGTAGCTCATGGTCTCCTCGGGGATGACCTACCTTAGGCAGTACTGCTACACAATGTGAGTGTCCTGAGCTATCTTGCCCTCGTCATAAGCTACCTGCTCACCACGAACAGGTAGCCCAATGATTCGGTAGATGTCCTCCAGGGTGACAGTCATCTCTCTTGTCGGCAAGTGGAATGTGGAGGTGTCTGCATCCCAACACTTCATGAGTTCCATCAACATAGGAATATGATAGCGGACCTCTGGCGTGGTGTATACCCACCAAAGTTTGATGCATCGTAGCAAGTCTAGTCATTAGAGTGCATCTTGTTGTTGCGGCTGCACAACAATGATAGTATCGCCCTGCCAACATGCTCATGTATCTTCAGTCACTCCTGCAAAAACACCAATTTTCACATTAACACGTCCTACATCATGACAAAAATTCTCTCTACATCAATTTTTTCTTAAGTCTGCCTTTGGGATGGAGGCACGTCGCACGACACACTAGCGTCTAACTCCGAACACCTCCTGACGCTAGCATGTGGGATGGACTCCAACATGTGAAAAGGATGCTGACGCATAGTTGGGACGATAACACGCTAGCCAGACACCTTCATGTCGGTCGGATGCTTGCACTGCTCAGGGAAGGTAAAAAGAGGTGAAAATTTCACTTAAATGACAAGATGGATAAAAAAAAATTGTACCTTGCCTGGCTTGTTATCCCTCACTATTGTTGCATGGAGTTGTTTGATCCTCGAGGCTACGTAATCTCATATGCGAGGCATTTTTTTCAACTTCTCTCTCAAAAAGTCAACAAAATCCTCATAGTGAATAGTGAAAATGACCCTTCCATGGGCCTACTTGGGGCATATATAGAACATCTTTTCCAAATTTTCACGACAAAAAATGTTCCTTCCATCCTACATGTTTTTACCCCACCTAGTTGGGGACGAAAACAAGAGGGGGCATATATTCACCTCTTCATCATATTGTTCTTCTAAACCACTAAGTTTTTCTTAAGCATTCTTCTCGACGTGGTAGCTTCTTTTGATTTTGAAATTGACCTAATTTTGAGTTTTGCAAAACGAAACTTCACATAAGGCGTCGTAGTTTCTCACTAAGCTCGAATGTTGGGGGCATCATCAATATTTGCCTACTCAACCTCTATGGCCTCTACTGTATCTTTTTTCATGTAAATCTATAAA
>VDFB02378771.1:0-45274 GCA_007258455.2 Sequoia sempervirens
ATCTTTCTCATCTACAACTTCCTGGCTTAGATCCCCCCACCTTTTGAATGTGGAGGGTTTTTCTTTGAAGGTATGAGATGTCATGTCAATTGGTTGTGGTTTCCCATGAGATCTATGAGATTGAGGTAACCATCCTACCACAAAGGAACTCTTTTTCATTTTATAGTCTCCATACCCATTATCTTGGATAACAACCTTAACATCTTGAATCTTTTGAATGGAAGGTGTCTTTGTCTCATAAGTGGAGGCTAGGGTAGATGGGTCAACATAAGGGGATGTAGGTCCCTAATAATTTTTCAGGACTTAGGGGATATTATAATACTTGGCCTCCAGATTTTTATAATAGTAGAATGGTTTGGGATTGCCATGGATATGACTTCTTGATTTTGATAAGGGAATTTGACACATTGATGGAACGTGGATGTGACAACTTGCACCCCATTGATCCATGTGCGCCCTAGGAGGATATTGTATGGGAGTTCAAGATATAGGACTTGACAAGTGGTCTCCATGATTGCTGGCCCTACTTGGATAGGGAGTTGAATAGTGATTTGAGTCACCCGTTCTTGACCATCATAAGCCTTGATAGTGATACCTTTACCTTTTTCGATGACATCTTCTAAGAATCCTAGATTCATTATTAACTATAGAGTACAAATATTCAAACTTGTACCTCCATCCACCAAGACTCATTTTACCTTGTTCTTCTAGACTAGGGCTTCAAGATGGAGTGCATTGTTATGAGATGGTTGGGTTGGGAGACCATGCTCAAAGAATGTGAGGAGATGTGTTGTAGTGATATGTCCAATCATAGGTTGGAATTGGTCTGCATCAAGATCTATGGGGATGGAAGATGGAGCTAATGTATTTTCTAGGAATTCTCTATGTGCAAGTGAGATTTTTAGCAACTCCATGATGGAGGTTTGGGAGGGGGTCTTTTTTAGTTGATCTAGGAAATTGTAACCATTAGGGATTGATTTTGTATTGGCAGCGGGTGCCTTTTTTGGAGGTTAAGGTGTTGGGATGGTGATTTGGCTGCCATGTTGGTGACTCCACACTGAGCTTTAGGTCCTTTGATATCTAAAACTGATACCCATTTATCGAAGGATGCAACAACATGGTCATAGATATGGTTCAAATTTTTGTAACTCTTTCCTTTACCATTGTTGTTTCCTTTATTGTGATCTGGCATCAGATTCATAGATATCTTAAGATCTTGATTCTCAGTTGGTTGTTCAATGGTTATGTTCTTATCATCAATGAGATCTTGGATCAGATTCTTGAGACTCATACAACTAGCTATCTTTTGTCCCTTTATTTAGTGAATGTCACAAAGGTGCTTCTCATTATACCATGGTGGTTCAACTTGAGGCTCTTAGTAATTTTTGTAAACTAGGATTTTGATGAGATTTTCTTGTACTAGTTGTTGCATGACGGATTCAATTGGCTCCCCAAGTGGTGTGTATTTTTTATTTAGGGGGATATTTGTTCTTTGGGGGTGGTCCCCCCTAGAGCATTTATGTTGTTGATAGTTTGATTGTTGGGTTGTTGTTGAGATGATGGGTTGATTTGTGGTTGGTGGTACATTTGTTGTTATGTATTCTTCCTTGGGGCACTGATAATAACTTTGGCATCAATGATGCCATCATTAGTAACATTCTTGTTCTTGGACCACGTGTGAGGTTTATCATTATAACTTGTTGATGGTTGATTGTGTTTGTATGTGGGTGTGCCCCCTTGTGCTATAATGGCTCTTTTGATGAGCACTTTGGGGATCAATTGGTAATATGTGGTTATGCATTTCATTTTCAAATGAAAGGACAAGGACCCTTCAAGGTTGGAGATGATAGTCCCAATTTGTTGTTCTTCTAGCATAGACCATTTTCTCTTGTTGGCCTTGGATCACGATCACTCCAAGAAGGCTGCAAATGTTTCTCCCTTGGCTTTTTTTAGGCCGGATAATTCTTTCGAGCTCATTTTCATGCCATTGTTAAATGAATAATTTTGTATCAATAAGTCCACAATTTCTTAAAACTTTTTAATTCTTGGAGGAAGGCGAGAGAAACTTTCCATTACTGGACCAGCCAAGCTTCGAGGGAAGAGTCACATTAGATACAAATCATTGCACGCGACCTCCATATAGTGTACATGGAATTCCCTAATGTGATTTTCAGGATTTCTATTTCCTCGGTATTTATCAAATTTTTATATCTCGAAGCCTAGTGGAAATGGAACTATTGCAATGCTTCTATCAAATGGATAGGGACACAAATTTCCTTGTTTGTGTGATTTTTTTGTCTTTCCTAATTATATGTCCATCTTTTGTTGTGACAAATTTTTTACTTGTGTGGAAAAATCATTTTGAGGATTAGGTGGTCAGATGTATGTAGTTTGTGGTGGTATACTTGGTAGGATGAAAGATGGGGTGGCTTGTGTCTTTGAGTTCAAGGCATTTTGCTGCATGTTTGTGAGAGGTTTCTATAAGTTCTGTTGTGCAAGCAATGCTTATTGGTATGCCTATAGTTGTTGTTGTTCCAACAATGCTTGTTGTTGGTCTTGTTGCTGTTGTTGTCATTCCTATGCCAACAATGCTTGTTGTTGTTCCTGGTATTGTTGCAAGGCTTGTTGATAAGCTTTTTGTTGTAAGATGGCTTGTGCTTGTGCTTTCTATGGTTGGTATTCAGCTTGTTCCTATGCTTGAGCTTGGGCTTGAGCTTGTGTTTCTGATTGAGCTTTAGCTTGCTGTGTGGCTTGTGTGGCATGATGCTACTACAACAAGGCTTACACTTGTGCTTGGGTAGCTTGTTGTGCTGCCTACTATACTTGTGCGACTTGTTGCACAACTTGTGTAGTTTTTTAAGCTTGGAACTTTTGAAGTTCCTTTTGGTATGCTTGCTAAGCTACTTACAATGTGATGCTATATTGATTTTTTGTATTTGGATTTGGAGGTGGAGGTGGGGGATTTTGTGGGATGGTGTGAGATGGTGTGATGAGAGATTGTTGGGGTGGTTGTTGAGGTGTTTGAGTGATGACAAGGGGTTATGTGGTAGATGGTATGATTGATGTGCTAGGTCCTTGGGAGACCACATTTTGGGGAGTTTAATATTTTGTACAAGATGTAATGATTGGTTGTGAAGTTTTGATTGGTGCCACTTAGTGTTGTGATATTGGTGGCATGCTCGAAGGATTTGGTATGATCATTGTGCTGATTTGATTGGACTTATATTGGTATTTTGGTTAAAGGGGGGTGCCCTAAAGCTTCAATTGGAGAGGATGTTGAAGTCAAAATAGGGAATGATGGGAAGATTTGAGATGGATTACCTTGTGAAAGTGAGGATGAAGCATTGAAAGTCCCTATTTTTCCAAAAAAATCCACTTATCGTTGTGATATCATGGAGAGAGAGACTTGTGTATTAAGAGGGTATGTCAGTGTTGCGGAAAAGGTGGAGAGATTGTTTGTATCATGGGAAATGAGTTGCACATATGGATGTTTTTGGTCTTGTGGAATTGAGCTAGGCATACCCAAGATTGTGTTAGCCACTAGATTTTGATTGTTGACAAGTGGATTCCCTTGAAGGGCTTGGAGTAATAAACTTCCCTCGGTAATCATGGGTTGACTTGGAGCATGTGATGATGTGGGTTGTATGATGGGTTGGATGATGCTTGGGAATGAAAGTATGAATGATGTGGGTGGCATATTCGTGAGAGGTTGTTCAACAATAGTGATCACATAAAAATCAAAAGGGAGTTTATCCCCTTCCTTTTCTAATGCCAACATGTATTGTGTGGGATTGAGCCTCATGATCATGTTGACAATTTTGTGTGTTTCGAGATTTTAGACTAGTTAAATTATTTCATCTTGAGTCATTCCTTGGAAATTGTTGGTGACATCCCCCACTTCATAAACTCCCTCTTGAAGATATTTTGGTTGTTGGGGAGGGTTAAGTGAAGGATTATTAGATTTCATAGTGTTTAATTCCAATGCAGTTTGGCTCAAACTACTCAAAGTGGATGTTTCTTTGTTTTCCTCCATGATCTTCTTGTGTTGTGATCTTGTTTGGACCATAAAATTGGGATCAACTCTCATGAATATAGGAGGAAAACCTCTAACTCCTTAGGTTGGTCTAAAATTTAGGTAGAAAAATAAAATCTAGGATGTTAAGAATCAAATGATGGTGATGAGATAAATGAAGGGTGAGTAATAAGGATGTTTGAACTTTTGAGAAATTTGGAGGAAAACTAGACTTTAGGATTTTTTTGGATTTTGATTTGGATTTGGTTTGATTTGGATAGTGGACTTGTAAATCCCAAGATGTTAGATGTTACCTTGGGGTAAACTTGTCCAGAGAGGATGATAATTTAACTAAATGTGTGAAGAAGGATTCATCCACACACACCTAGCCAAACAAAGTGATTTTGATTTTGATTTTGATTGAAGGTTTTACCATAAGTCTAGGATGAATGATTTTTCTAAGGTTGTAAAAGTTGTTTGTAAGATGGGATTTGATTGATGATGGTGAAAAATGAAAGTGTTGACTTTAATCCTAGATGAACATAGAGAGAATTTGTTTAGAAGACCAAGGTTTTGAATAACATGCTATACCTCTAAAACTTTAAACTCTATGTAAGAAATTCAAAAATTGGAAAATACCTAGATTTTGACAATAATAGAATGAATACAAGTTTGAATTATCCTATGAAGAACATTTGTAAAAATTATATACCAATCTATCCATTATTTTGTAAAGTGATAAAAGGTGTTTCTTGAGGGCCTTTGGACTAAGATGCTTATGATGATTAATGGACCTTGTATTTGGGATTTTTACTTTGTGGGAATTCATGAGAACAAAAAAATATGTGGGGTTCAATTGTCTTTTATCTTGCTTAAATGGATTATTTTTACCACATCAACACCTCTTGCTTAACTTTCAAACTAAATGTCTATGTCTCAACTCCTTTTCATTCCACAAGGGAGATTATGTGAAAATCAAAGAATCAAAGGCATAGTTTCCCTAGGTTGACTTTGGAGAGAAAAACCTGAGATATAGGCCCAAATATTTAGAATTTGGACTTTTCAAAGATATTTGTTCTTCCAAAGGGTTTGAAATTTTGATGACATGTTTAATGTTTGTTTCAAATTTTGAGATCCAAGCAATGTATTTAACTATCTCACAAATTGTACAATCCTAGGATAGTAATGGCTATACTTTGTTGAGTCCCTAGCACTTGTATTTCTCCAAACACTGAGACAAAGTGAATAGTTAGAGATTTGGTGACACTAGATCCTATCCATGGCACACACTTCTCGAGACCACCGAATCTCAAAATACTAAAGATCTAGAGACCTTAAGTATTTATTCTATTTCTACTTTGAATAGTACAAATGTGGGGTGGCTTCAGAACGATCGTTCTTGCACCAACAAGTATTAAGGATTTTGGCCTTTTAAACAAAGGGTTGTAGTAAGGACATCCAGTTTAGGGGATACAATGATAGAATCTATCAAGAGGACTCCCAAGCCTTATAACAAGGGATTTATGCACCATAAAGATACTACCACTTCCCATTGATTGCAAACTATCCTTACAATCACAAATTTATATAGTGGTTCGAAAGAGCTTGGCTTTAGCTCATTATAACTTGGGTCATTCCCTCCTTTTTAAGTCGGGAGGTAGGCCTTCTAAAGATAAAAAAAGAAATGAAGAAGTACATTTATAGTTCGAATGCCTGGATTGTGTAAAGCACTACGAGGGAACACACACAATACCTTTCCTTCACACTCGCATGATTGTTCAATTCTAGATCCAAATTTGAAATATGTGTGTAATTTTAGACAACCAATGTCACTAGAATGCTTTTGATTCTCAAGATCACCAGAAAGCATGAGAGAATTGCATACGCATTCAAATGACACAAATTGAAAAAAATAACAAAATAATTGAAGGCACAAGTTCTTTTTAAACCCAAAGTAAAGATGAATTCCTTTTAGAGAACCAAGCTAAATGTGAGTTTTTCTTGCTAAATTTTAGCCAAAAATAAAAGTCTAGTAAGTTCCTAATGTTCAATTTTAATTGAACTTTGTCAAAGCTTGTGTTATTTTTTAATTTTAAGCCCAAAAATAACTCTAGTTGGTCAAAAAATGGAAAATGAAAATCGGAATTGGAAAGTCTAAGCTATTACAAAGAGCATTTTAAAATGTTTTTAGGTCTCCAAATAAGTGAAACTCTAGAAAGGATAGAGAGCACATATGCGGTGAAGTATCAAAGGTGACGCTCTATCAGAAGAAAAAATAAGAACGAATACATAATAGATAGAAGCGATGTTGTATCCAATGCGACACGAAAGTGGTGAGCAAAGGAAGCATGACATGGAAAAGGAAATGTTGGAGACAAAGTAGATGCTCTTCAAGTAAGAAAATGTGATGTTCTAAGAAAAGGCAACATTGTATCATTAAAATGTGGCATCGCTCCCCTGTAGCTTCAAAAAATAGAAATTTCAAGCAAAATTCATTGACATAAAATGGTTAGCCCTCCTTCAGTGCCAAAATGTGATCACCAAACCTGCAAAAAGCTAACTCAAGATCAACAAACACTTGTTAAACATGTTAGAAAGCCAAATCTACTATTCCCTATGAAATTCTTAGCTAATTCAAAGAGAAAACTTGAAAATGAGAGAAAATTAACTAAACATAACATGAAATCTAATTGAAATAGCTAAACCTTAATCCCATAGGGGGATTGATGGTCCTTTGATGTTGAAAGAAGCCCGTTCCCAATACATTTGATAATCTTTGATGATGATGATCCAAAGTGTGAGATTGACCTCAAATAGTGATAAAACTTAGCTAAAATGATGAAAATGGTGATTACTATGAAGTGAAATGCCTATATAGTAAGAATGCATGAAGTTGTGGATCCATATTGTGAATAGAATGCTTCTATTTATAGAACTCAAGGGTTGAGGAATGAGAGAAATTGGTGAATGTGGGATAAAATGGGAGCCACTAAGAATGTGACACTTTGTGACAATTATATTGGAGGAAGGTGGAGCACATTTTTGGAAATATGTTGAGGAAAGGGGGATGTACTAGGAAAAAATGAGAATGGTTGAGGATTTCAAAGGTTGTAAGAAGAATTTATTAAATTTTCTTGGAGATATGAGAGGATGTAAGAGGATTTATTGAAAATGTAAGAGAAGCTATTGAGGATGTGATAGATTTTTTAAACCTTTGGATGGAAATTGAATGAGGAGGTGGTTGGGAGAAATATTCCTTGGAATATGCCTTTTGTGAGGATAAATAGAGGAATTAGATAATTAAAAGAAATGAATTTCATGTGCAACCTAGTTAGTTGACCATGGGTTGATTTAACTCTTGATGAGATAAAAGCTAGAGGATTTATTAATGATGATTTAGAAAGTGAATTAAAGTTAATTAATTAAAAATTAATTAACTTGGATAGGTTAGGGGATTGTGACATTTGATTTGATTTATTTAATCAAATGAGAGGATTTTAGGGTGATTTAATTAAATGATTTGATTTAATTAAATATGATGAACAATAATTAGAAGGAAGATGAATTAATCTAATAAAATTAATTATTTGATTAATAGTTGAATTTGATTAATTTTACTAAATAATGTTGATTTTTTAATTAAATGGCTAGTTAGGGTTGATTTAGGAAGAAATGTTGTTTAGTTAATCAAAATCAGATAAATGGTATCAATCATGATCTTTTTAAGTGTCTACACCATGTATATCTTGTGTTATGAGTTGTTAGATTGTGTGTTTGTTTAAATTTTTTATTTCTTGTCTAAATTTACACAATAAGTTTTTAATAGGTATGTCTTCTCTAAAGGCTAAAGAGCTAAAATTTTAATATCTATTGATTCACCCCCCTCTCAGTAGATTGTTGTGTTCCAACAAGCCGACCTTGCAAATTTTTTTCAAGGTTGAGGATGGTATATATGTGTGATGATTTGGTGTTTGAAGTGTGTAATTTGAATTTTTTAGATGTGAAGTGTTAAAGTGTGAAATTTAGTGTGAACTTTAATGCCTAAGACTGTGGAGGTAGTGAGTAGAAGGTGTCTACATTGTATAGAGATAGTGTGGATTTCCTAATGAAGCAATGGTGGATTTTTCTGTTTCTCTAAGATGGATTTCTCTTTGTTACAATCTTTTATCTTCTTCTTTCTAAACTAGCAGTGAGTCCTCCAGTAGTGATCCTATTGTATTCCATGTTGCAATTACTTTATGTTGTGAGCTAATCCTCACCATGGTTTTTTCCTTCTTGGTTTTTCCATATAAATTTGGTGTTCTCATGAGTTTGGATGTGTTTTCATTACTGTTTCTCATTTTTACATTCTACTAATGTGCGATAAGGGTTTAAGAAATAATGTTGATTTGAATGTTAATGAGGGCTTTGATGTTTTAATGTACAACTGATTCACCCCCACTCTCAGTTGTCTTGTGCATTCAACAATTGGTATAAGAGAAAGGTTCATTAGAAGAAATCTTAACTGCTTGAGGTAGATCTAGCATGGCGCACAAGAAGGAGGCTCCTTTGTTTGATGGATCTTTAAATTATGCATTCTGGAAGATTAAGATAAAAGGTTTTCTTATTTCTCTAAGATTTGGAGTTTGGAAGTCTATTGAAACTAGATATAAAATTCCTACAAATGATTTGAGTATTGATCATGAGATCAAGGCATATGAGAACAATGGAAAAGAAAGGTATGCTCTTTTATCTAGTCTTTCTAATTCAAATGTTGTGAAAGTTATGAGTCTTCAAAATACTAGTGGAATTTGGAAAAATATTAAAATTATCTATGAAGGAGATGATAAAGTCAAGAAAGAAAAGATGTAGAATATGAAGACTAAATTTGAGACCTTAAGGATGATATAAGATGAACATATTATATGCTACATGCATAGAGTGGATGAATATTCAAATTCCATCAGAGGCCTTGGAGGAAAACATGAATAATATGAGGTGGTAAGGAAGGTATTAAGAAGTCTTCCTAAATATTATAGACATAAAGTATCTACTATTAAAGATGCTCAAAATTTAGATCATTATTCTAGAGATTAGTTGTTTGGTGAATTATTACTTTTGAATTGAGAGGTTTTAGTCGAAGTGATGTCAAAAAGGAGACTTCTTTTAAAGTTTGTAATACAAAAAAGAATGAGGAATCTAATTTGGATGAATTTGATGATTTGGAAGCAAACTTTGTGAGGGAATTGAAAAAGGGCACTCAAAAATATAGAGGTAAGTTACCTTTCAAATGCTTTAACTATGGAAAGATTGGTCATTATGCTTCAAGATGTCCTATCATAGCTTCAAGAGATAGACCTAAGGATAATGAAGGTAAATCAATTAAGAGAAGTTATTATGTTAAAGAATATGTTAGGATATCCAATGATGAATCTGGTTATTTGGATGATGAATATGATGAATGCTTGTTCATGGTTCTAAATTTTGGAACTAATTATACTAACTCTAATATATGTATGAAGGAAAGTGTTGTTGAAGCAGGCCATAACATTGGAGGAGCAATGGTGACTTCTTTTCATGCTAGAGAAGAGAACAACTAGATCATTAATAATGGACACTCAAATCATATGACAGGTGATAAGAGTAAGTTTTTTAAGCTTGAAAAGTTTGAAGGTGGCTTAGTTAAGTTTGGTGATAATACATCTACTAAGATATGTGGAAAATGTCAAATCAATTTTGATGGAAAGCATAATACAAATGATGTTATGTTTTTAAAGGTGTGTGACATAACCTCTCGAGTGTAGGAAAAATATTGAGAAAAACATATAATCTTGTGTTTTAGGAAAATGGTTGTGAGATCAAAAAAATTTCTAGGACTATGGTTGCAGTAGGAAGGAAAACTATAAATGTTTATGAACTTAGGGTTGCAAATGATCAATGCTTTATGAGTTAGATTAATGAAAGTTGGATATGGAATAAAAGAATGTGTCACACCAATTTTGATAGCCTAGTGAGGATCAGTTAAAATCAATTTGTGAGAGATCTATTGAAGATTACAAAGCTTATTAATGTTATCTGCAAGGAATGTAAGATTGAGAAACGAGCTAGAAAGAGTTTCAAATTCAAATAACAATCTACTATTGGTCATTTGGAGTTGGTGTATATGCATCTCTGTGAACCTACAAGAACTAGAAGTTTTCAAGGTGACAAGTATTTCATGCTATTAATTGATAATTATTCTAGAATGACTTAGGTTACTTTTCTCAAAGAAAAATTAGAAGCTTTATACAATTTTAAGTCATTCAAAGCTATGGTTGAGAATGAAATGGGTATGGAGATAGAATGTTTGAGATCTCACAAAGGTGGGGAGTTCACCTCTAATGAGTTTAAAACTTTTTGTGAAGATCATGGAATAAAGAGGCATTGTTTAGATCCTAAGACTCCTCAATAGATCAGAGTTGTTGAAAGAAAGAATAGGATTATTTAGGAAATAGCAAGGAAAATGATGAAGGAAGAAAATATACTAGATGTCTATTAAAGAGAAGAAATTCATACTATTTTCCATATACTTAATGTGAAGCAATTTTTCCTTCATCTACTTTCTTGATTTTCAACTTTTATACATTTTTTGGCTTCAAATGAGCTCGTGCTTAAAGAAAAGTCATTATGAAAGGTGAACAATGCGCCACATGGTGGTTGCATGGATTTTTTTATTATCTTCCTTTCAGGAGAAAGCCAGGGCACGTGTCAGCTCATCAGAGATTTTCTCAAAAGAAATTTCCATAAATTTAGGAATCTTCACCTGTTCAACACATCATCTCTTCACTGTGGGTAGTTTTTTCTTTTAGGGAGAAATCTCTTTTGGAGTTTTCCGGAGCATGCAGAGTCTTTCTTGTTTTTAGGATAAAAAATTCGAGTCAATTTTTTCAAGCTACTTGGTTGTTCAAACATATTTTTCCTAGATTGTTTTCTAGGATCTGATTGTCTTCAGATAACAATCTTTGCTAAATATCTAAAATGTTGTAAATGAGGTAGTTGAGAATTAATGAGCAAAGATCATCGTGACCTAACAAGAGATCTAAGATTAGATCATGAGCTATCAAATGTTGGCATATGGTAGTATTTACTTTTGGGGAATTAGTGTTGATTTTCCCTGTTCAACTATAAAGTGGAAGAGGTAGCAGAAGCAAAAAAGTTTTCTCCTTTTGGAAAAAGAAGTTATTTTAAGTTTTCTAAGTTATAGAGATATTTTCATAGGAAAAAATCTTGTAGAACACTACTTCTCTCTAGCATGTTATATTGTTTTTGACATTTGACATTTGTTTTTAAGTTCATTTGATATTTAAGTATGAACTTGTATAGAATAAATCCTTGAAACTATGCATGTTATGGTCTTTGTCAAGTTCCTTCTTTATATTTTCATTCAGAATAAAGCACTATGTTAAGCTTAATTTCAAATTGTTTGAGTAGTTGATTTCCATGTTGTAGGCTTATATGATATAGTAACAACCTACAAAAATTGCATTATGTATGTTGAAATTCTCCAACTTCTTTCTAGGTTATTGTTTCTTCATATTATGTTGTAAAAAGAGGAAGGGTTTATGTATTTTTTTGAACATTTTTCTGTTAGATTTTGGAGCTTTTATATTTGATCAGACCTTAATGAACACTGCGTGCAAGGAGATTTGAAAGGTTGAATTGTGCTTGTATTTAGCCTTTGCTACTTGTTCTCTTCTTAAAAATGAATGATTGTGGCATTTTGTGTCTAATATGGCATTCATAGAAAAATAAATGGATTTTAAATGTTGTAAAACATTTGTCGCATCACCATTTTCATTTTTTATGTTTACATTTATTTCTACCTTTTTCTCCAAACTCATAGAAGAGTCTCCTTTCTATAAAAATCCTAGAGGTGTTTAGTGAGGCACAAATTGGTCCCCCACTCACTGAATTTCCCATAAGGTTGTTGAAGAGGTGCAAGCTTTGATGATCAACTATTCTTTTTCTGGCACACTCGATGGGACTCGAAATTTTCTGAATGTCTGATTAGAAGTCCAAAATATTTCTTAAATTAAAGGCCAAGGGAAGAAGTTGGAAATTTCATGCCTAGAGTTCAAACAAGAGCATCCTCAAGAGGCCATTTTCAATACTCCTAATTACCCACCTTGGTATCTAGGAGGAGAAGACTGATAGGTTCTCTATCTCTTGTAATGAGTAATAGAGTGAGAAATAAGAGCCCAGAATATAAAGCCTTATCTACCCCACCTAGAGGCCAAACATTCCAAATTAGATACCAATATACTTAATTCATAGGAATTTTTTCTCCATGGCTCACGTAAATTCCCCTACTCCTAGAAATTTTGTGACATGGGATAGTGGTAGTCCACTATAACTACCCACACCCCCAAATGTGTGGCCTACCATACCTATTAACGCCCTCAAGGCTATTCCAAAATTTTCTATAGAAGACATCAAAAACCCTCTGAATACCTCTAAGATATAGCGGAGGTATGCATGGTACATAAAATAGGAGAGGAAAATATTTCTTTTAGGCTATTGGCTACTTTGTTTAAAGGAAAAGCTCAAGATTGGTATCTATCTTTATCTTCTAGTTCTATCCGCTCCTTAGAACAGCTCAGAGAAAGGTTGTTCAAACACTTCTCATAGAAGGAAGAGAACTCTTTGTTACTATATCAACTAATCACTATCAAAAGAGCCCCGCAAGAGTCCATGAGTGACTTCAACACTAGGTTTCAAAAAAACCTAGCAAAGAATCCCTGTGACTGCTTGACCCCCAGCTATGATCACATTTATGTTCCACATAAAGGTTTTCAATTCAGACATTGCAATCATGATAATCTCTATGGGAGGGGATATCTCACCCCACACATATGATTTGGCTATGCGTGTAGAGAATAGTTTGATCGACACTGGAAAGCTTCCACCATGACCTCTAATGCCTATGTTTGTAGAATTCTTCAATGGTCCTTAGGAAGAAGCTACTCCAAGCACTTCCACTACATAGCTGGTGACACCAGCTACACTGCAATCTATGTACATGTACCCCGTCATGTAGTCAATCACGTCAGGCTTTTCCACTCTAACAATAGACATCAATGATATGAAGAGTCTCATGCAGTCTTTTTCTACTAGTTAGTTCTCATCAAAAGACAACAAGTGACACCTCCAAAACAATCCACTTAGAACTATTATGGGGGAAGGCCATCCTATCAATAGAATGTGTACCAAGGACCTAGAAGAGGAGGAGGTCAACAAACAACATCCGCAACCTAGATAGTTTCGATCACTATGTTGCTATAGATAGTCAAAGACAACCATAGTAAAGAATTAATCCTAGGCGAGAACAACCTAGTGGAAGATGAAAATGTATGGTGCTTCCCTTGTAGTGATAGTCATATGGACCAAAAAATTTTGAGGGGAAATATGCAACAAAAGATAGTGGAACAAATAAACAAGGTCATGCTCTCAAATGTGGAAGAATATGAGTCCCCTGAAATAGAAAATGCTCACTTTAGAGCACAAATGCAAGGAATTTATTTAGAGTCTAAAGAGCTGGATATTGCACCTGACCAAGCATTATTTTCATGGATGGAGAAAGAAGATGCGGTATTCACGAATGAAGCTTTGATGGCTAGTGCTCCACAAGTACAGTCAGACTACAATACAAGATCCAAAAGGAGGCTCACAGGAGAATATGTACAACAAGCTCCATTGTGTCCTTAGCTACATCAACTGCCACCACAAGAAAAGTAGGCTTCGTAGGCCACTAGCTGACCTACTCAACAATTGTGAACTCCACCATTTCCAGAGAAAGAGATGGACAAGGTGTCAAGCCCATCCATGACAGGTCATTTTCCTCTAAAGACAAGAGAGATACCACCATTTAAGCCCAAGGCCAAGCTAGTCGAAACAATCAATGTGGTTGAACAATTGAAGAAGGAACATGCTAATGTATCTCGGTGGGACATCATATCCATTCCCAAACAAAAGAAATTGTTTTAAGAAGCATTAAAGAAGGAAGAACTAATATCGCAGATGGATGCGACTTTGCCACAAGATCAAGATAAAGATAAGTAACCCATGTTGGATCCTCAAGCTTTGAAGGCCACAACTTTTGTAAATGATGTGAACAATGCAAAAGAGAAAGAGGTAAGCAAGTCAAAGCCCACACCTTCTTTTTTAACACTTATTGTGGGAGATAATCTTTTGCATAATAACATAATTGATTCGGGGGCTAGTATAAAAATCATGCCAAAGCAAGTGGACGATGCCCTGAAACTTAAGTACCAGCCCCTTGAGAAGGGAATCATGCAATTGGATGGGAAGAAGGTTCTAATCATTGGTTCTATTAAAGATCTATCTCTAACCCTAGTCTCATGCCCATGTCAAATGGTAACATAGGAAATAGTCATGATAGACATTCCCCCAGTCTTCGGAATGTGTCTTTCAAGAGATTTCACCACAAATATGGGCAGATATTTTGTGTTTGATTGGTCTCACCTAATATTGAGGACCAAGCATGGGGTAAAGATGAAAATATTGTCTAAATATTTGCATCCAGAACACATAGCTTACAATATAGTCTTATGTTTTGAAGTAGCACATACCTCTTTCTCAGAAAGGGAAATATATTGTGTAGAGATGCTAGAAGACAAAGAAGACACAAGTGATCAGACTCCCGAAGAAGAGGTACTCCTCAACCAATTCATCAACTCTAACCCATTCAAAAAAATTCATGCAATGGGACTACGCACCTATATGATCTTTGATGATGATCAAGTCTTTCCAAGATTGATAAAGGATCGTGAGGAATGTGATGATCTAGGTGACAACTATCTCTGGACCTTATATTTTGATGGTGCCAAATGCAAAACTAGTTGTGGAGCAGGTGTTCAAATAGTGTCCCTAACATGATTAGAGACTCTCAAACCTTTTCATTTTCAGTTCCCATGTTTGAACAATGAAGCAACATATGAAGCCTTGGTTGATGGTCTAGTTCTTGCAGAGCGAATGGGAGTGAAGATAATACAAGAATTCAGAGATTCAGGGTTAGTTGTGAGCCAGGTTTGTGGGAAAGTAGCTGCAAAGAATTTATGAATGAAGTCATACAAACATCGGGTATGGGATCTGATTGAGAGTTTTGAAGCTTTTAATATCCAAGTCAGTCCCTGATCTCAAAACAGTGTCACTGATTAGATGGCTCCAATTGGTTTGGAATTTGAACAAGTTTCCAATTCAACAACAAAGTAGAATGCAATATAGATCATCGTTAGACCAAAAATTCTTGATAATGATAAAAACTAGAAGGTATTTGAGGATGATTTTTAGATCGTTTCCTTTTTACAAAAATCAGGAATATTTTCTGACTATCCACAACTCAAAGTAGAATCTCCTAAAGAGCAGATTATCTAGTTAAAAGGCAATAAGTTTCCTCGAGGTTTATTCTCGCTTGAAAATATTTTTGATTGTGAGGATGCAATAAATAGAAAATAGAGGTTCACTGTGGATGTGAGGGATTATGAAGACCTTGATGTCAGAAGTGGTAGAAAGTTAAAAGTTAGAAGGGATGTTCTGCAAAAGGATAAGGAAAGATTAAGGGATGTATGTTCTAGATATGATGGGTTCATAGCCTTGACCTATGATCATCTTAAAGGGTATGATCCAGACATAATTTAGCATACTATCAACCTGGCTGAAGGATCAAAGCTCATCTGACAAAAACAAAGGCTAGTCAATCAGAAGGTCAAAGTGTTGATGGCGTAGGAGCTCACCAAATTGATCGAATCAAGGATCATATATCCAATTAACAATTTGACCTAGGTGTCTAATCTGGTGCTAGTTCAGAAAAAGAATGGCGATATTAGGCTCTTTGTTGATTTCAGAGATTTGAATAAAGTCTCGCTAAAAGACCACTACCCTTTGCCATCAATAAAGTAGATCCTGCAGACCATGGCCGGATCAGAGATGTTTTCATTACTTGATGGTTTTTTAGGATATAACCAGGTATATGTAAAGCAGGGTAACCAACATAAAACAATGTTTACCACTAAGTGGGGAATATTTTCATACTCAAAAATGTCATTTGGACTTTCAAATGCTGGTCCAAATTTTCAACGAGCAATGTATATTTCCTTTAGAGATTAATATGATTATCTTAATATATCTAGATGACCTAACAGTCTTCAGAAAGTCAAAGGATGATCAGTTTCATCATTTGGAAAAGGTTTTCCAAAAAATTTAATAGTTTAGGATTTTCTTAAATCCCAAAAAATGTTTTTTCAGAGTGCCCCAAGCTAAGCTACTCGATTTTGTAGTGTCAAATAAGGGAATAGCAATACACCCTGAAAGGGTGAGATCTACAATGGAGTTTCGCCTATCAGTAAATTAGAAGGCACTGCGGTATTTTCTAGGGAAGATCAACTTTTTCAATAGGTTTATTTCAGATTTCACAGTGATTATGAGACCTATCATGTTGATGCTAGAAAAGAACCCAATGTTCAAATGGACCCCCGAAGGCAAAGAATATTTTGAGAAAATAAAGATAGCTATATCTACCACCTCGGTGGTAGCCAACAAGAACTTTTCCAAATATTTTCTACTCTATGTATATAGTGGCCAACATAGCATAGATTTGATACTCACTTAGAAAGACGAAGGAAGTAGCAAAGAGCATCCTATCCCATTTCACTTAAGAACTCTTAAAGGATATGAAGCTAGGTATAACTTTGTTGAGAAGAAATATTTTTCCATTACTAAAAGCTTAAAGAAGTTCCAACACCTAGTGTCGACCAATAGAATCACCATTCTCGTCACACATTCTAGTGTGCAGGAGTATATCACCAAAGCCAAGATAACTGAGAAGAGGCCCAATTGGATCACCAAGATCCTGGAGTATGATGTTGACATTAGAAAAATGAAGCTGGTTCAAGGAAGAGGTATGTGTGAATATCTTGCATAGGAATCAAGTTTTGTAGCTGAGAAGGAGGTTGATCAAATCTATACAGACTAGTTTGAGTTCGACGAGTCCTGGGTGATGGATTGAATGTAGTACATGTAAAAGGAGTAGTACCCGACCAACCTTCCATATCACAAAAGGAAATACTACCAACTGCAAGGCACTAGGTATGTATTAATTAAAGGTATTTTATTCAAAACCAATTATGATGGTGACCTACTCCGTTGCTTGGATAAGCCACAGGCAGAAATAGTTCTTAATAAATTTCATAGCAGTCCTGAGAGTGGAAATTTCTCCACCAAGACTACCACCTTAAAGATAATGGGAGTGGGATATTATTAGCCCTCTATGTTCTTTGAAGTGCACCATCTTGTGCAAACGTGTACTCCGTGCCAATATTTTGTTGGTAAGAGAAAAAATTATGCCTTTCCTTTGATGTCAATTGTAATTGAAGAACCCTTTGCTCAATGGGGTTTGGATTTTCTTCAAATGATAAATCTTATTTCCGGTGTTGGCCATAAGTCAATCCTTACAACCACCGACTACTTCACAACTTGGACATAAGTCATTGCCCTAAAAAATGCTACAGAAGGTGAGATTGTTAATTTCCTTGAAGAGCTAGTAACCATATTTGGTTCACCAAAAACCATCATATCTGACAATGTGGAAGATTTTGTAGGTTCAGGGGTGTCATATTTTGCTATCAAACATTGGTTTTACCTTAAAACTTCATCAAATTACTACCCACAAGGAAATGGGTTACCAGAGTCAGCCAACAAAAACCTAATTAGGTTAATCAAGTTCATTGGGTCAGAGTGATAAAGGGATTGCCACAAGCACCTACAAACTACTTTGTGGAAGACCAGATTATGCCCAAGCAGATCCTGAAGGCCTCTCCTTATGAACTAGTAAATGGAAAAGAGGTAGTTTTACCTGTTTCCATAGAGATCCCTGCCTTGCCACTACTAAAGGCCTTAGAGATTGAAGAAAGTAGTAGAATGGATGTTGTTGATGGTGTTTTCTCGCGACAAGAACAACTCGCATGTAATGCAATATTCTATCTCTTGAAAGGTAATCTTCAACAACAAATCACTGAAAATCACCCCAAGGTCTCTCGGTGTCAGTCATGACAATGCATAAACAGCTCAGATAATATGCAAAATGCTGTAATCACAAGGGGCCTTACAAAATGAACAATGCCGAAGGAATTTTCAATCATGCAACAATATGGTGATGCTTTCAATCCTAAAACTAACCCAGATTCAAAATAAACAAAGAAAAGAGATAAGGGTTTAGAGAGATTCTATTCTATTCTAACTCCTAAGATCAATCATAATAATGATGAAAGCTGCAAATGGAAAGATCCCAATAAAACCAATCTCTCGCTTGATCAAGGACAAACCTGCAACTACACAAAATGGTGTGATCTTCTGGGAAACTCGAAATATTCAATTTTGAACATTCATTCACATACCCAATCACTGCTAATGTAAACAAGCATTCACAGTTGAACTTAGCACGTATGAGACCTAGACTAACTTTTACACAAGAATCTACAATCAAAGAAATTGCTAAAAGTATGGAGCCGAAATCAATCGACATTAAATACTTCACTATTATTGTAAAAGAGCTGAAATCTAACATCTAACATCTAACATCCAGAATAAAGAACAAGAAACCATAAAAACTGTTGAAAATAAATACAAAGTTTGCCAAATCAACAATCCAATTGCATTACTTCTCCAGCATTACATAACAATTTCAAGTCTCTCATCTCCTACAACTAATTCTGAAAACTACTTGCCAATTCTGGCCTTCTAACTTAGCAAAATTCTGGCCTAATCAAACTCCTAAAAATCTCCCTTTACAAATGAGGCACAAATGCCATTTATAGAGAACCTCAAACATGTCGGCCAATTAGATTTTACAATAATAACTAGCCTCAAACAGGTCGGCCAGGAGAATTTCAAAATAGGACAAGATCTGCATTAAATGCATGAATATTATCCATGTCGGCCCACGATCTCCAGCAAGATCAAATTCACGTTTCTTCTAGAAAGTCCTCCAGCTGTAGACAGTTTTGGCACGGATTCTTAGGCAGGTCCCACTTTGAAAATTTAAACTGAACATTTCCAGATTTCCCTATTTGGCACGAATCCATATGCAAGTCCCCCTTTTAATATTTGTTTAGTCCTGAAAAACAGATATCATCATTAATAGCCCATATGTTCAAATTAAATTTGAATAAAATTTTGACCTTTTCTAAAAAACTTACATTTTTATAAGGAAACTTTCCATTTTCAGAATTTTTTCCATTTTTGGAAATTTTTATTTTCAATTTTTTTTATCTCAAGAAATTTTCATTTTCGTGGATCTTTTTAAATTTCCATTTTTGGAAGAAAAATCATTTTCAAAAAAATTTCCATTTCGGAAACTGACCAAGGGAAAATCCGGAAAATCCGGTCAGCGACCGACTAGAATCCGGAAAAATCCAAATGCAGTGTGATTCTACCGAATAAGGCAAAAATTTCAACAATAGATCATCAAAACGAACCAAGAATGCGCGAAACATCGTGTAATATATCAAATTAAGCATGGGGTGTTGAGCATTTATCATCAAATTCATCAATTTAATCTAGTATTTCAATTTGCACAAAGCCCGGCAAAAAAATCCGGAAAAATCCGGGTGGACCGGATTTCCGCGGGCGGCATAAAATTCCGGACTTTGGCACATACCCGGAAAACTGAAGAAATCCGGGAAAATCCGGGTCGGGCGGAAAATCCCGGACGCAGGCAAAAACTCGGAAAACTGAAGAAATCCGGAATTTCAAAGAAATCGGGAAAATCCGGACGGACCGGAAAATCCCGGACTGGACCAAAAACCCGGATTTTTGCACAGAGCCGGACTTTGAGCAGAATCCGGGAAAATCCGGACGGACCGGAAAATCCCGGATTGGGGTAAAAACCCGGATTTTCTCAGAACTTAGTTTTTTCAAAGGGAACCTGGGGAACTCATTTGGGCAAGCAAGATGAACATCTAAGGACCTCCGAAGGCAATGAAATCAGTAAAATTAAGGGGCCAAAAGACACCAAAAGCCAAAGCAAAAAGAGGGTCCCTACTTCATTAGCGTGTGTGCAAAAGCTGCACGGATGTAACATTGGCATAACTACTTTAACTTGAGAAAGATAGAGAAAAGGCTTATGGAGCCATGATCGGCCACCAATAGATAGTAAAATGATGGTTTGATAAAAAGACCTCCAACCCAAATTTTAGAGAAGGGAGCCTGGTACTAGATGAGCGCACTATGAAACCAGGACAACATACAAAGTTTGAAGCACTATGGAAGGGACCCTTCTGCATCAGTGCGTGAAAGGAAAAGAATTCATATGAGATTGAAGATACAAAAGGTAACTCCCTGGATATACCGATGAACGGTATTTGGGTATGTGCAGGATCATGATGGGCCAAAAAGTGGCAATATGATGGGTATGTGGCTAACGAATTTTTTTTTCCCAAAATTGATGAAATGAAAAGGGTTTTTAAATGAGATTCTCAAATTTCCACAAATATAAATTATGCTTTACTTTGAATTTAATAAGTAATTATTATTCATTTTCTATTCAAATTATGACTAAAGTCTGATTGATAGGCCGATTGAAAAATATCTATAGCTTTCAAATGGTATCACATTTTTGAATCAAAACATGTGTCACATTCTATGCTTCACATACTATAGGATTAAAAAAAAAAAATTGAATTTCATGAATTTTGACCAAGTTAAGGTCAGGACATGCTTTTTCTATTTTTAAAAGTTGTAATAAAAATTCATAATTAATT
This sequence comes from Sequoia sempervirens, assembly GCA_007258455.2. NCBI lineage: Eukaryota > Viridiplantae > Streptophyta > Pinopsida > Cupressales > Cupressaceae > Sequoia > Sequoia sempervirens. The sequence continues at coordinate 20,806 of VDFB02378771.1, forward strand.
ATTTACTTAGAAAAAATTACAAAAAATATGCATCACATCGAGACATGAGTCCTCTACTTATATCTAAAATCTTATAAAAAAATATTATCATTTTATTGTGGTTAGGGTGGTCAGGACAAACACCTACTTATTTTTTCCCTAAAATTTAAGTACTACTGCATTGAAATTTCAAATTCTCATCAAATAGATTTTTTTTCTAAACAAACCTAGTAGTTTAGAAACTACATTCAATTTGCTACAAATTATATTCTTACATATTTTTGAAATAATATAGATAACTTATTCAAAATTTCACGTCAAGTTGCCTAACTCTAATTTTTCTTATTTTTTTGCCACTTAAGGGCCTATTTTTTCCACGATGATCCTACACATACCCATTTATCTAAAATTGTTCCATTAAAATATGGAGTTCTTTAAAATTTTCACAGTTATGTATTGATTATATATTATGATTACATCTAATAATATATATTATATAATATACATAATAAATAAAAATATATTTTAAATTTTATATATAATTAAATAATAAACATGAAATAAATATTTACCATATTTAATATAAATACATACTTCTAATATATAATAATATTTTTAAAATATATTATATAATTTAGATTATATACGATTCAAACATAATATATAATACTAAATAAATATATTTCATTCAAATATACAATTTATATTATAATATTATATGTAAAAAAAATTGTAAATACATTTTAGTTTTGAGAATAAACCTTGAGAAAAACATAGAGGAAGTAGAAAGTATAGTATTATATTATATTCATAAAAAAATTACAATTTAATACAAGATTGAGGCTCAAATTTAAACATGAACCTCTCTTGAGAAAACCCAAATGGAGTCACAAAGCAAAAGAAGCAAAAATGAGGCAACATGCAAAAAATAGTAAAGCTAATCCTCTAGCCGTTGTAAGGTAGTCGAAGTAGCTCGCCATCAGTTTTTGTTTTTCTTCTTCTTCTTCTTTTCTATTAGGTTCCAAAAGGGGGTTGAACACACATCATGTGTAGGCTCCACATAGTACAAACCTCATTTCTCATTGTCGTGGCTATACACCAAAAACTCAAAGTGCTTCTTCCAATTAAGCCTAGCAACATGTTCCACATTGTACTTCCATAGTAGGAAGGTGGTCACTGGAAAAGATGACGAATGATGACTTTCAAGGTCCATGGTGTGGAAGTTAGTGAGGAAGGGAAACCAGGCTATATCTATCCCATAATCAATGTGTCTACAGATATCCATGGCCTTTAGAATGTCGACACATAGGATAGCCACTTACACAGTCTCGTCGAGCCCTTCTAACAATACAAAGTCAAACATTTGGTGGCACAACTTAATTAGAATGTGCTTGGAAATGTTTAGGTCAAGAAAGGAGGTGACAAAGCAAAAAAAAATGTTGCAATTGCTTCTCAACTGGTTCTCATCTTCAAAGGTAGTCGAAGCCGACTATGAACTTGAACACAATGAGAATGAAGTGGTCACACTTCTTCACCAAATGCTTAATTCTATCATAGGTGACCTCCCCCATGAAGGAGTATTGTGGCCTCCATGGTGGAAGCCAAACAGAAGTTCCTAGGCTTGCTAACATTATGCTAAAGCAGTAAAAGCTAGCAAAATGGGAAATAGCAAGAAAAGCTTGCTAAACTTAAATGGTATTTTTCAAATGAATATTGCAATAAGGTGGAATAGCTATATATAGAAAGGATGTGCTAGAAAACCCAACCAATCGGAAGTCCATTTTTGGCTGTATGACAATGGATAAAATACCAAAGCACCCTAGGGGTAGGAGAGGAATCATATAAAAATTATGACAGGAGGTCTTGAGAGATAAATTTGGGCATTGAGAGTAAATGCTTTCATATGTTGATACTCAACATGTGTCATTTTCCATCATCACCATAGGCCAACTTGCTTACTTGAAAAGACATGGATTAACATGTTAAGTTATGACAAATTAGATAGGAATGAATTTTCAAAAGTACCTTGCATTACTTAAGCACATTTATCATAGCCAAAAGCATGCTTTCTAATGCAATTAGCTTATTTGTGAAAGAGGCGGCGAGGAGAATGCACTAATTCCATTCTCACAATGTTTTTGGAATTCCCGAGGGATACAAATCCCAAATCCACATGTATCACCTCGGTCACAACATTTAATAGACCAGTGGTAATGACATAGCCTTAACTTCATGTACGTGCAAAGGAATTAACTACGCCCAAAATAAAAAAATTTCTAAGAAACAAAAGAACAAGTGATTGTTTCATTTAAGAAAATATGCAACTTCTTGAAATAACCATGGAAAAAGCATCAAAATCTGGTAGAAAGGCTCGAACCTGGTCTAAAAGGTCAGGTTACACCAATATCTTTGGGAGGAATTCATTTGCCAATGCCCAACAGCCGAGGAACATCAGTTTTATGATTAAAAATTAGTTGAACCAGATAAACGTTTTGGGAGAGTGGTAGTACAAGATCTCACAAACAACATTTTTGACTAACCCTAAAATCCTTATGGAGGGGGCATTCCAAAGAATGATGTAGCATGGGTCATCTAAAAGTTTCACGTCTCAAATCTAGAATTGTGGTTTTCCACAGTTCATGTTGCCTTCCATACACCCATGCTCGGAGTTGATAGACACATGTGCCAAAAGATTCAACAGAGAGATAGGAGTTATTGCTGGTAGCAAGATCAAGGTTACCATTTCTACAATGGCCATATGGTATATTTTGTGTTTCCCTCCAACTTGGGGCACAACACTTTGATGAGGAAGAAATGGAAAATTTCTTGGAAGCCACAACTAAGAAGGGAAACTTTTATGATGATAAAACAAACGAAAGATCAGAGAGAGATCACTATTTTTTTCCTCTTGTGTGCAGAAAATTCAAGAATGACACACAATCTGTCTTCTCAATGTTGGCCTATATTTATAGCCTTGATGATGATGGAGATGTCCACCCCTTTCAGATGGGCTTAGCTTTTATGCTTAAAAAGGAGAAGTGTTAGAAGTATTGTGATTTTGCTGATGCAATAGCTAGAGGGATGCTAGAGCAATTGAAGACCTATGATATTGAGTATAAATTCAATTATTCCTCTTTCTTGGTTCACTTGATTTTGCATCAGAATTTTGAGTTTCTGGAGAGAAGTTTTCTAGTGTGTAGGTTCATATCAGCCAATTTCTGTATGGACTCATGTGCTTCCAAGAATATGGGATTATTACTGGTTCACAAATTATTTTATGAGGCCAATACTTCAAGACTTGTTGCCACACCCTATGGGCCATTTCTCTCTTGAGATCTTGTAATGGATGAAGGTTTCGCTGAACCTTGTGAATTATTTCCTAGGTGAGGATTTCACCTTTATCAGGTTCCATGGTTTCGTCGAGGAGCCTTTCAGACTCCCCATATTTGTAACAGATAAAATTTTTGTGTTGGAGGAATTCCATTAGGTAACCCTCATAGACAATGCCTATGTCAAAAGGAATAAGACAAAGCTTTACCCGATCCCCTTTAGCATTGTTAACAGTCAGGTAATATTGACAAGTTAGAAGGTGGAGAGTGATCTTACAAACCAACTGGCAATCCTAGGCTTGGTTCTTATTTTTAACATGTGGTACTATGATCTAGAAATGAACCTCACTTTGAAACATGAGGGATGGGAGTATTTTGAATCAAAAAATCCAACTTAGGAAGGACCAGAAGTATACATTGACTTGGCCTTCATACCATTCAAATGACCCGTGTGGCTAAACTTCTATGTAGTGTAGGCAGAGTATCAGAAGAACCTCCCAATGGGTAAATCCCTCAGCACACAATTTGAATGCAAGAGGTGATCAAAAAGGAAGAAGGTAGATTTTTGGAGGTTCTAACAAGAGATGAGATGTCTCAATGCCCTATTTCAAGAATTAAGAACACATGATGAAAGGTTTGAAGATGTTTATGACCAAGAGGTTGATACCGACAATAGCAATCCAAAGAAAAGTCATGAGATTGAAGAGGAGAAGCTTCTACACCATGCTTCTCATCCTCAAGAATATGATAGGAGAAGAGGGTCGAGGCTGAAGGACTTACAAGTCACATCCTCTGTCAGTGCCTGAAGAAAAGGGAAATGAACCCAACGGTCCCCAAGAAGGTCCACTGTGGTTATTGAAGGCCAAAATTTTAGTGGGATTGACCGCCAAAGGATCGAAACATACTAGGGTAAAAGCAAAAAGTTGTGTCACACTTTCGGCCAAATAAATAGTTTGAGAGTAATATTTTCAGTCGGAAAGGTTTCAACCAACTAGGTTTTGACCGAAACCACATGGCCTATTATGTGGCACATAGGTTTCAGCCGAATCCCAAAAAATCAAAATTTTCCTTTTCCTGCTTTGAAATTGGCTTTGAAATTGCATTTTTTAATGTGGGGTGATTTTGGTAAACTTTTCTATAGAAAGGGTTTCGGTAGAAACCCTTTCTATAGAAAGGGAGTTTCTACCAAAGCTGTTTCTATTGAAGCTGTCTATGTATCCTAGGTGTAATTCGACTTTTCAGAATTTTACAGAAACTTTCAACTAGCTATGTATTTTTAGTCAAAATGTTTTTTGCAAAAAAAAAATACCCTTTGTAGATCTCAGGTGTAGAATCTAATTATATAATTTTTTAAATATTTTTGATTAGTTTTAATATATTTTATTTTTAAAATAATGCAAGTAGGTTTTAAAATGAAAAAAGGTTGATTACAAATTAAAAAAAAGATAGTAAAACTTATTAAAAAAATTTAAATATTATATGGGGCACAAGAGGAGAGAGTCTTCTTCAAAAGGGTATAATTTTTTTTTTGAAAATGATTTAAAAATTTGAAAATAGTTGACGACCCATGAAAACTATCAAATTCTGACATGTTTGACTTTAAAACGTTATTACGAGAAAAATATACATCAAAATTTGATTTTTCTTTTTCCATGCACAAGATATTGAAGTTCCCTATTTGGAGAAAAAAAATTAGGGAGAAATGATTTTTTTTTCAATTTATTTGTTGACGGCCCGTGAAGTCACTCTTTTCTGAAATTTTTAGGATTTCAAAATTTGTCCTTAAATTGAGAAAAATATAATGAAAAAAATTCTTTTTCAAATTTTAAAAATTACATCAATAAACTTTTCAAAAGTTTATACATTTCATTAGTTTACACCATTTTGAAATTCAAAACATAAAGACCACTTTTATGTATTGAGAGTTCAGAATTATTTTGTTGTTGGCCGATTCCTTTATAAAGTGTGACACAAGTTTGTGCTTTTACCCACTAGTTCTAGTCATGCAAAGAGAAGACGAGTCAGGGATCTAGGTGCACCTAGTGCATCAGCCAGAGGAGAATAAATGGAGTCTTCTCTGCAAGGAGTTTCAACCACCATGGCCTAGGTAATTTTTATTCCCTCTCTTCTTTTTGCCTTTGCTTCTCTAGTTATTCCTCCACCCCCATCTGTGGAGAAGAGTCCTCTGTCTATGGACCCCGATCTTTTGGTCCTTAATGAATCCCTAGCCATTTTCAATAATTAACCTTTTGAAGTAACCCCACATGCTAAACGAGTAGCATCTACTTTGATCGCTATTAATTCTTTGATCTCCCCAGGGTCAAAGGCTCCAATTGAAAGAGCTGAAACATCCATGTTGCTCGTCACTCTAGGTCCATCCGTTTTCGGGCAAGCATCTTGATGGAACCTTCATTTTTTTACAAATTTGAGTGCCCATGATGAAAAAAGTTGATTTGCACACTCAGAAATGCCCTTTAAAAATATGCCCAAATGACCTACTTTGGAGGGTCATAAATCAAAGCCAGTTGATTTTCATGTCAAATCCTTTGGTGAGCATATTTGGTTGACATATGTGAACATGTATGTCATTTTTCAGCTTTCCGTCATGAGTTTCGATAAGGTTTTGAATATAAAATCTAGAGGGTTCTAAGACTGTTTTGTTTTTTGCAAATTCTTAGATCTGCGAAGTGGCCTCCTGTTCAAATTGATATTTGACAACTGGGTGATCGTAATGCCAAAAGGATTGGTTCCCTTCATTCCCATCACATTCATATGATCCATGTTCTAGTTTCAAAGTATCATGATCAAATTTGATATTTTTACCAGGTTAAAAGCAAATGCAATGTGTTCACTTTTTACATCTGCATTTTCAGAATGCCTCAAGGTGGTCAACTTTGACCCTTAATATCTCATGAAGAATGATTATTGAGGGAAAACCATCTTGCACACATTCCCAATGAACCTAAATTATTTAGTTTGTCCAATGGAAATTCCCCAAGAGAAGATTTGATAGTTTTCCAAGGAGGTGACTTGGTCTACTGGAGTTGGTTTCTTATGGGTATAGTTGTAGAAAAGTCTGACTAAGTCACTTTGGGTGTTAATATTTTGCACCTTAGGATGAAATTTTCCATGCAATTTATTATACTATATTTTAGGTTGAAATGGTAACATGCATGCTCAGTTTTGTGCCTCCTAGATGAGTTTTGATGGGTTAACTAATCATTTTTTTACTACAACATGGCTGGAATTAGTGTTCCAAAAAATTTCAAAATTTCAAAATATAAGGACAACCCATTTTTTTTTTGGTTTGAAACATCTACATCTCCATTTTCATCAAAAAGGAAGGTCATATGATGTGTTATTTTAATGCATTTCGGGTGTGGTGAACGCATCCCGAGGGTCAGTTTACAAAGGAGGTCCTAGAAATATTTCAGTGATGCAATGTTTGAGGAAATGGGTTTTCTCTAAATAATTTATTATGGCCACACATAAAAAATCTTGGCTTCAAGGGTCACCATTTGTGCACAGTGAATTTTCTGTGAATGGTTCACCAGCGTAATTAGAAGTCACAAATTTTCTAATGTTTCAAATGTTATTATTGAAAATATTGTGACTATTTTAAATATTGTGCAAATGTAAAAGGAGCATTTAGGGAAAATATAAAGAAAAAATTCAAATACTTTTGATCAAAGAAAGTTTAATTCTTGCTTCTGACTAGCTGAAATACGACTTTCACAACTTTCATGTTGCATGACAAAACTCATGGCCAGTCGATATTTTGATCTTTCTTTCCCATTCAATATCGGAAATTGGTGATAAAAGTTCCTTTTCATCTCCCATCGATGTTTTGATTTGTCTTTTCCTCATCAAATCAGTGATGAGCAATACCATTTCCTATTTGTCGCATATCACTAATTTATGTCTTCTTTTTTCCTGCCATTCGCAATACACGATGCTTGTATAAGGAAATGGTGGATCTAGAAAAGAATCCATGACAATATTTGGTGGAATTTTAATAGCAAGGTAAATGTAAAGCAATTGGAAAATCATTTTTGTAGATGTTTAAAAGGTGGAAACTAAAACTTTCTTTGCTGGTAAGAAAAAAATTAAATTCATGGTTGGGGTTTTTCAAGCAGTGGCAAAATTTATGGATGCTCTATGTGTTCTCTACACACTGCTGGCTATAGCCAACCCATGAACACAATGGCTTCAATGATGGAGATAAAGTTGCAGATTGACAACTATAAACATTTACTTGGTGTGGCTAAGGTTCATCAAGAAGAAACAAAAACTTGAAAAAAATAGAGATATGGATGAATATCATGTATCGCTAATTTATTTCATCTTTTCCTCAGCTTATGAGGCATTCTTCAAATTTCTCTCATCACTATTTGAAGGCATATTTTCCTAGTGCATCCGCGATGGAGCGATGACTTCACTGATCACTATTCTCAAACCTCCTTTCCATGATGTATTTGCGATGAGGGAAATCACCTTAGTCTTATTGTGCATCACTAATAAGTATTAACTTTTCCATATACATGAGAGATTTGCAATTAGATTGTTTGATTAAAGAAGTGGTGGGATCTAAGGAGTCTTATCAAATGTTTAATGAAAGATTAAAAATGGGTGAATAATGTGCACGGGAATGAAAATTAAAATTTCAAATTGTTGGAGAATAAATTGAAGGTAAACACACGGGTAGATTATTTTATCTCCTGGTGATATAAAATTCAAGCCCCATAAGTAAATGTTTTTAAATTGTAATGCTAGGAAAGTAAATGGTGATGTGCACAGGTAATTATTTTATAATTACTCGATTGAAAAATTAAAGCCTTTACAAAAAAAGTTAAAAACTTTATTTATTAAGTAGTGAAATAAAATATTTCACGAGGATTGTGTAAAATGTAAAGGGATTTTATTGCTAGGAAGTGAAAGTGAAAAATGAATAGGTGAAAGGGGATTTTTACAAGAAAATGATGAGGGAGAGTAAAGGATTTTCACATAGGGGTTCTATTTTTCTACAAGCAGATATTTTTCAGCTACAGGTAAAATGAAGGGCATAAAGAATGACGAGTCTTCATGATCAGGGAATATTTTTCTATTGCAGGGTAGGAAAATGGAATGGGTGTGAATGAAAGGGAAGATTGGAGATTCTACAAGCCAAGGAAATTATTTATCTACAGAGATGATTTTTCTAGGTGTTTGTAGGAGATCTTCACTTAGGGTTTTCATTTTCCCTTAAGTGTTGTTATTTGCTGCATTTTCAGGGATGGTTTCTTTGTAATTAGTCACAAAAGAAGATTGTAATGAGAATACATGGAATTTTATAGTTAAGTTTAGGGTCTGAGTCTGTCAATATCTATGTAATTTTGATTACAATACTGGAAAAATAATGGTGAATGGTTCAAGTTTGATACTATTTTACTCTCCTATGTATTGGTTTTATAGATTATGAATAATACAATCAAGGTTGTCTTATTTGTATCTATCAATTTTAGATGGATGTATGACTCTATTCTTGTTTATTAATTCAAATAATTAATGTAGGTGCTTGAATATGGCTAAAAAATTGTATTAAACTGAGTGTTAGGATGCTAGTAAGAAGTAGAGGTTAAGACATAATATTGAACTACTATAATGCAGCATTTCAGAGCTTCATATACTATCAAGTGTGAATATTGTTATCAGATTATGTAGGTGTTTTAATTGACTCCATTCCAAGGATGAGGCATTGATATAAGTGTATTATTCATGTTACATTTTGTTTGTTAATTCAACACCTAATCACAATTTATAATCAATTTACTTATCAGTCTTGTTATGGGTGTGTGGAATTTAATGAATCATATCTCTCATGTTTAATTTAGACATTGCTATAAAGGTTAGCCAAACCTTTACAGTATTGTGTATGTTAAGAATTTGAAGGAGAATTAACTCTTTACTTTGTGTTTGATACTTTGGCAGGAAAGTATCTGAAAGAAAATTGTTTGGATCACCCACCTAGGACTATCAAATCCTAAAGTGTAGGGGAGAAAGGGGTTTTGATTCAATATCCCATTCATTGGCCACTAACCTTGAATATTATTAAGCATAAGGGTTGACTACCCTTTAGAGGATTTCAAGGTTCTATTGGAAAAAAACACCAATAGATTGGTGACTCCGCTGGGGAAGAAATTTGGAAAATTTTGATAAAGGATCATCTAGCCTTAAGGGTCATTAAAGTTTCAAAATAGTTTGTAACCAGAGATTTTAAAATTTTGGAATCTTATTTGGCCATCTGAGTCACCAACAGATTGGTGAATCTATTGGGGAGAACTTTGAATCTCTGACTCCAGACTATTAGAGTCAAGAATTTGGTGAAATTGGACATTTGGTTTAGATATTGAGAATTTTTCAGACTTGGAAGTGATTTTGTTGCAACAATTTCAAAAAATTTATGTTCAACTATGTTGTTGGAGGAGACCTAGAAGGAAATTCATCTTTGAAAGAGCTTCATACTGCTTGAAGTTCAGTCCTCTCTGCAAATAGGTGGCGACTCTATCTAAAGAACCTGACGAAGATGTGAAGAAGTCTTGGATCTACAAATATTTCTAGTCAGGAAAAAGAATTTGTAGTAGTTGCACATATCTAGGTATTCTTTAGTTTCTAGTTTTAAAGAAGGATAAATCTGGATATGACAACCATATTTGAAAGTCATGAATTTTTTTTTCCCTATTAGGTGAAATAGCACTAAGAAAGCGAAAGGATAGTAATGTTGGAATATGACTTCTATTATTGTCATTGATGGCAACCTAAGTCATTTTTCTGGTCCGCAGATAAGAATTTGTTCCTACTAGCAGGTAGAGTGAAGAACAAAGTTTTTACCGAATGTGAATTAAGAATAGGGTGTTCGGTTAGTATTTCAATCTGTATGCTTCACCAGATTATCATTTTAGGTTGTGGATCTTGGGGAGGCTGTTGAGCATCTATTTTATCTTATTGCTGAGTTTTGTGTTGTCACATTAATCGATGTATGAGTTAGGAGATTCGACAGGATGATTTTTCTTTTTATTTGCTCATGGTGACCGACTTGGTGAATGTAGAATGTTGCAGATGTATAAGGAGTAATTGTTTAATTATTTCTTGTGTTGGAAATTTTTTTTTGGTCCTAGCATAACATTAGTAGACTTTGTTGGGTATGCATTAATATAATTTGTGATTTGAGCCAACTGTTTGAGAATATTTCATGTTTTGCTAAAGCCGACTTGAAGCGATTGAAATCCTCAATAGCAGATATATATGTGAGTTTGGGTAATTCATTTTGACATGTGTGAATAAGTGTGAGTGGGTGTTAAGAGAATAGCAGATGTGTGTATGAATATCAGAAGATCAATTGAGCAAATTTTGCTTGTGCAAAACATGAATTTTGTAAAATGAATTAAGGTAGAGCAGAGTGAAGTGCAAAATCAGATAGAAGGTCTAGGATCTGATCTATGAGCCTCACTAGAATCAATATCAGGAATTTGTAGAGGCTACTTCCTTAGTTCAACCTTTTGTAAGGAAGTGAGCCTTCCTTATTTTGAGCAGTGAGCTCTAGGCAGTGTCCTTGAATGCATGTGCATTCCATTTTTCTTCATACTTTTAACAAAGTAAAAATTGTGGATTAATCTCCACCATTTTTTTCCCCTAATAGGGTTTCCACGTAAAAATCTTGGTGTTATGGTGTTTTGATTATTTTCTTCTTGTGCATGCATCTTTACTTCTATTGAAATGATGTAAATGGGTTAAGATCTGAAATGAAATTTAAGTATTGTTGAACATTGATTCAACCCCCTCTCAATGTTCCTTGAGTCCAAAAATTGGTATTAGAGCAGGGTCCTCTGAAGAATTTTTATAGCTTGAGGCGGATCTTGAAATGCAATGGACTCTAGTAGTCTTCAACAACAGCTTTTGGTGGCACTTGATGATCTTGATTAGTCTAAAGAAAAAGTCATGGAATTAAAAGAAAATCTTGAGGATCCTAAAAAATCCATTCAATCATTGAAGGATAAAATCAATGAGTGAAGAGAAAAGAGGAAATAACTATGTGATCAGGTAAAGTAGAAAGAAGGTAAAATATTGGAAGATGTTCACCTAAATCAGACCCTAAAAGAGAAATAAGCCAAGAAGAGTATTGTGAAAATATAAAACTGGGAACAGGTCAATCAGTGCAGGTCAACAAATTCTTCAAGCTCAATTGGTGTGGACTAGGAATGAGAGGGCTGGATGCAGACCTTGGGGATTCCTAGACAAAGAAATCAAATGAACAGGAAAGAAAGGAGTATCCATTTGAAGCCAATGCTCAAAAGTTTAATAGTATTTGGTTTTGCTTGCTTAATAGAATTTGGTCATATGGATTTTCGATAGAAGTACAAAAATAAATTCAAGCGATTATCATTTCTCAGTTAGTGTTTTAGTTGCAACAAGTTTGGTCATAAGTCAATTGAATGCAAAAGTATGTCTGTTTGTGTAAGGAATGTTAAATGCTACATTTGTGGAAGATTTGGGCATATTTCTAATGAATGCATATCAAGAGGAAATTGATCGAATGAGTGGTCTAGACAAAGAAATATTGTGTGTTACAATTGCAACAGATTTGGTCACATTGCAAGATTCTGGAGGAACAAAAACATGGATAGAAGAGGTACAATATACAACGGCAGAATTTCACAGACAGATGATAAGGGAAGAGGAAAAATGATTATGGAAGAGATAAGAGATCAGATGAAGAAAACATGGGCAAGGAAGAGTGAATCTGATGAAGGAAATAAGCCCGCACTAGAAGCAGGTTCCAATAATTCCTCCAGAAATTGATGTCTGGCCATTGGCCTAGGGTGAGTTGTTCACAAAAATCCTTTGTCCCCTTGTCAGTATTTGGCACCAAAATGCAGTAAGTTTTCAATAGTTTTGTGAGTGGTTTACAATTGTATCAGTGGTCATTTATGTAGAAATTTGTGAAGTAGAAGGTTTGCAAATGAATTTTTCTTTTTGCTGTATGAGAAAGCAAAGTATCTGGAACAGCTAGGGAAAAAAAATTAATGCGAGAACGAGGTTAGGTGTGTGAGTTATAAAAGGGTATTTGGAATCCTCATTTGTCACTATGCATTGAAGAAAAATAGGAGAGCCTTTTCAGTAGAATTTTGAAGGAGTAAAGGGTAAGTGCACAAAGATGGTTCCCAAAAAGGGGGCTTAAGTGGCCACTTTTTTTCTGAAATTACGAAATGCTGACGTTGGATGTGAAATTGAGGATAGTTACACTCAAAATTTTGAGATGGAACAAAAACAAGGATCGAAGTCTTTCTAGATTCTGCTCTAAAATGCTAATTTATTTTTGAAAATATGGTTGAGATTAAGGGGTTTAAAGGGATGTACAAAATTGGTGTTGTTTTTGTCGAGGAAAAACTATGTATAGCAACTCTTGTACGACCTAAGCACGGTGAACCTTTTTTTTAGTATTTTTAAAATTGCTATAGTCAGAAGTTAGCTAATAACATCTAGTTGATGCACAATTTTTCTGATAATTTTTTAATGAATATTTGATTTTTTACTAATTTTCTAAGTGGGCACTTCATAAAAAATGGAATTTTGGCCGTGCTCCCCTACAAATTTTTGAAAGTAATAGATTGTTTTAAATTTTTATTTTTTTTAAATTTGTAGAATGGAGTCTCGTTTCTAAGAATGTAATTTATTTGAAATTTTGATGAGCGATTAATTTATAACGAAAAAAACACCAAACACTGTTTTTTGCCAAAAAAGAGACAAACAAAAGAAATTATAGATGAAAGGCTTAACATTGTCAAAAAGTGAAAAAAAATACATCATTGGATAGCTAAGAGAGAGCCTAACATTACCCAGGTGTTCAATTTGTTCGACATTGAAACACGTGCAATACTAATGGTGAGCATGGACCCGATTATGTGAAAAATTGTAGAATTTACAAAAACACATCTTTGGCCTTGTTGGGAATGCCCTCCAAGCCTTTGGGTCGGTATTCCAAGGAAAATAATTTCACTTTTTTCTTTGTTTTTAACACGAAATAATGTGTGCGTGTTATAATGCGAGCACATTTTTTTTAAATTTCATAAGTGGCGAGAAAATAGGTACCCAACTTCATGCACCCACCCTAAAGATATTTCGGCACTGAATTCATCAGGTATTTCAGTTGCTTGTAAAATTCTCACTAAATTTTGTGTTCGGTATAAAACTTGTTTGGTATGAAAGGAAAAATGAAGCAAATCAAAGAAATTGTGAATTTACTTGAATACAGTAGTGAAAATATTAGGGATGTGAGAAAATTGTTGTTCGATGAATTGAAATGGCTTGAAGGTATGAAACACAAACGTTTGGACATTTGGACTAAATTTCCATACTTTGATAACACTAAAGTCATTAGTTTTATCTTGAACAAATTGAATGATGACATTCTTACTCTAGATAAACCCTATCACATTTCAAAAGAAGTAATGAAGAATTTAGCTGGTTTATGCATTTTTAAGGATATTCCAAAAATGAAGTCAATTCGGAACAAGGAGGTTGAAACCCTAACCAAAGTAACAGGAGATCAAAGGGCTTTGATAATTTCAATGATCAAGGATCTGATAACAAGGTACATCGTGCATGAAATTTCATACAAACTCTTTTTCAAAAACAAGGCACAACTTTGGCAGACATAGTTTATATCTCTCATAAAATGATAATGGAGGATCATGATTTTGATCTGTGTGGATTGCTAAAAGATCAATTGATGGAAAATGTGCAACTTAGAAAGGAGGAAAATTACCCCTTTAAGTTTGGTACCTTGGTCATATGTCTTGTGATGTATTTTCTAAGTTGCTTAACGCAGACCGATAATGTTGTATGGAAATAAAATGAACTAGTTTGTAAACAATTTTTTGAACACTAATACTTTGGAAAATTATGAACAAGAGTATGCAAATTTCTTTAAAGAATTACCAAGGAAATTTAAAGAAATTATCATTTCTATTTGAATAAGAGAACTTGAAGTTGGATCTTCTTCCGGTGAGATGGAGAGGAAGAAGAAAAGAGTACAAGAGATTGTTGATTACACTCCTCTGACGTGCACAAAACTCCAAAAATTGAAGGAAAAGGTAAAGATCTAGTGATTGTGGACATACCGGATGAAGAATCTGATGAGTACACTCCAATAGAGGAACCTGAATCAGTTGAACTAGATGTAGTTATAGTAGGAGGAAGTGAAGAAGAAGGCGTTTTATCCAAAGCAAAGATATTGCAGCTTGTTCAGGAGAAAGATGGGATGCAAAAAATTGTGGACATATGGTCTGAGAGACCCTCTTATGAGCAAGACCTAATCGAGAGCACATTGAGTACTTATTTTTTGCACAATAACATTGGTATGAAGAGTTTGTAGAATGTGTTTCCTATAGAGATGATTGAGTGCATTAAGGATGACATGGTCTCTAAGTCTCAAGATGGGAAAGAGGGAGAAATAATTCTACATCTGAAGGAGCAATTCGGGCTATATCTCACCAAACTAAAAAGGAAAATGAATGTGTTGAGATAATGCATAAATACAACCAATAACATCTACAACTATTGTCTTCATTGGCCTCATGCAGTTGGGAAATACAAAGATAAATTGGAGCAGATTGAATATGAGTTGAACAAAATTGGTCAAGATTGTAACATGTTTCAGGATCAGGATGGCTTAGTCATGAAAAGGATTCAATTGTTGTAGTTTGAGCATACAAAATTTTTGTTCACCAGAAACAACCTTGTGGACACCTTTTGTAAAGTGAAGGATTCAACTGAATGCAAGTTGGAGCAGTTGATTGAGTTTCTGAGGAAAGGATAGAAATTAGAAGAGGAAATCACAATTATGGAATCCCTCATCCAGATTATCAACCGGACATCAGAGAACAACAACATGATCATAATCATTGGGATTGTATTGGAATCTTCGAGGATATTTCTTCTAGAAATGAAAGATAAGTACAAGATAATTTTCTGACTCAAATAACAGTTGTACTTCTTCAAATTTTTGAAAGGGAGACAGAGTGCAGTGAAAAGTATGTTTTTCATTGATGTCAAAGGGGGAGAGAGAGCAGTGAAAAATGCTTTATCATTCTAAGGGGGAGCTATGTTTTGAAAAGAAGTTGTGCTTTGAAATTTTGAACTTTGGTAGCATAATGATATTGGTTCCGACACTTAGTCATTTTTCACTAAGTGTTGCCATCAATTCCAAAGGGGGAGATTGTTGGCATATGGCTTCTAGTTTTGTCGTTTATGGCAACCTAAGTCATTTTTTTGGTCCGTAGATCAAAATTTGTTCCTACTGGCAGGCAGAGTGAATAACAAAGTTTTTACCTAATGTGAGAATTAAGAACAAGGTGTCTGGTTAGTATGTCGATTTGTATGCTTCATTGAATTATCATTTTAGGTTGTGGATCTTGAGGAAGGTTGTTGAGCACCTATTTTATCTTCTTGTTAACTTTTTTACTGTCACATTAATCAGTGTATGAGTTAGGAGATCTGAAAGGATGATTTTTCTTTTTATTTGCTCATGTGGTGGCTGACTTGGTGAATGTAGCATGTCACAGATGTACAAGGAGTAATTCTTTAATTGTTTCTTATGTTGGACACTTTGTTCTAGGTCCCAACATAACATTAGCTGACTTTGATGGGTATGCATTAAATATAATTTGTGATTTCAGCCGATCGTTAGAGAATATTTCATGTTTTGTTGAAGCCAACTTGAAGCAAATGAAATCCTTAATAGAAAATATAAATGTGAGTTCAGGTAATTCATTTTGACATGTGTGAATAAGTGTGATTGGTTGTCAAGAGTAGAGCAAATGTGTGTACAAATATCATAAGATCAGTTGAGAGAATTTTTCTTGTGCAGAAGAGGATTTTGTAAAGGAAATTAAGGCAGAGCAGAGCGAAGTGCAGAATCAGATAGAAGGTACAGGATCTGATCTATGAGCTTCACCATAATTGATATTAGGCATTTGCAGATGCTATTTCCTCAGTTCAACCTTTTGTTGTAATCCAAACAGTTTGTAAGGTAGTGATCCTTATTTTAAGTAGTGAGCTCTAGGAAGTGTGCCTGAATGCATGTTCATTCCCTTTTTCTTCACAATTTTAACAAAGTATAAATTGTGGATTAATCTCCACCTTGGTTTTTCCCCTAATAGGGTTTCCACGTAAAAATATTAGTGTTATGGTGTTTTGATTGTCTTCTTCTTGTGCATGCATTTTTACTTTTGTTGAAGTGTTGTAAATGGGTTAAGATCTGAAATGAAATTTAAGTATTGTTGAACACTAATTCACCCCCCCTCTCAGTGTTCCTTGAGTCCAACAAGTAATACTAAATTTGCATACTTCTGTGATAAAATTTGTTGTTAGCATCATGTATAAGTATGCTTATTTTGCTTAGAGTTACTCAAAGTGAATAGACCTTAGACATAGTTGATACTAGATGTTGTACTTTGTAAACCATTTAAGGTCATATGTTGTATAAGGAAGCTAGGAACTATGTGCATAATTGTTGCAATATTGAAAGTTTTTGAAAAGGCATATCAAAGTGCATCAATATATGTATCCTTGTATGGTTCCTAGTGTAACCATGGTTTGTGATCAGCCCCAGCCAGGTTACCAAAGAATTTTTAACACTAAAAGATATAGACCCATCAATTTTAGTGGCATTAATGGTTACCCAAATATTATTCCATCTGACATCAGAGATAAGTAACCAAAATTTAGTGGTAAAAAGAGTGAATCAGGAAGAAAGCATCTACAAGAATTCAAAACTTTAATTCATGACTATGAGACAGATCATGAGGATGTGATTATAAGGTTGTTTCTTGAGTCTTTGAAAGGAGATTCAAGAGATTGGTTCTCTGATTTACCAGCATGCTCTCTCTACTCTTGGGAGGAGTTCAAAGTAGTGTTCATGGAGCAATTTTGTGAAAGAATCAATACTAGTTCGATGCTTAATAAATTTATGAGCATTGAGAATGAAGAGGACGAGCTGGTTCCAACATTTAACGGAAGATTTGCTAAATTATTGAGGGATATTCCTAAGCTTTTGAGACTAAGTGATGCAGTATGTTTAGTTGTTTATTTGGGAGCTTTTGATAATGAGATGATCTATTTATTGAGATATAAGGATCCTCAAACCTTGCATCAGACATATGGGATGGCCATGAACATTGAAAACAACTTGAAATATGGAATACAAAGGAGTTATTTGTCTGCAAGTGTTTGCTGCCCTGAGGCACCAAATGTTGATGAAAGGTGTAAGTTAGAAATTAAAAATGAATATCAGAACACTTACACCCCTGTTGCTTAAGCTTACACATCATTCCATAATGTTGATCACATAGAGCCCCAAACACATTGTCAAGAAGATGCATGCATTTGTGATCATATGGTCTTTGTTCAAGCCCTCTCTTGCATAAGGAGACATGAAGGAGAATCATCATATGATCTCTATGAAAGATTTATGGATGCTTTATTTGCAATTCCTGAATGTCATAAACTTGAAAAATTCGGTATGCATTGATTTATTTTATGAATCTTATGAATTAGGTTTGAGTGCTCTACCAAAAGACTTGAAACCTATTAGGCTTGGTCAAGTGTGTGAATACTTTTCTCTTTTTGAAAAGATTAGATATGATTATCAAGGAGCTAACATGTTTTCAACCTATGATGATAATGATTCTAGTGATCCATATGAGTCGAGTAGTGAGATATCACATGAAGAAGAAGAGAGTAAAGAAAAAGTTGAAAATGTACACCTTAGTGAAGCAAATGAAATGTGGGGTTTTAGTTCTATTGAAGATTCCAACACCTGTGGTCCTATGGGAATAAGAATGTGTAATAAATTTGAAAATTTTGAACATATTTGTAATATTGATGAGTCCTCTTGCTATAGTAATGATGATGGCATTGTAGTGTCCCTCCGTTTCGGTCATCTTTGGATTTCAAGTAAGTTTGTTTATTGGTGTGCTTAATAGCTTTGTTTAAAAAAGTTAAATTAAATTGAGAATTGTTTTGCTACGGTAACTTGAATGAATTCGGAAAATTAAATTAATAATTAAATAAATTTATGATATAAAATATGAAGGATGTGTATGCAGATCAATTAGTGAGAATAATGATATCCATTAACAAGTTATCTGATTAGATATTCATATTGGTATTTAATATCCAATTTTATGTTAATTATATTATTAACATTTGTTCTAAAATAATAACAACAAAATAATTGTTTGATTTTAGAGGTGAATAGTGAGAATGGGATACTAAAGTTTATTATTAAAGGGGGAATTTAATAGATCACTATAGTATAAATTATAGGAATGTGGACATTTGACATAGAAAAGAAAAACAATATTTTTATTTACCAATAGTAGATTAGATATTGGTAAAAGTTTGTGAGAAATTATTATACAAATAAATATAACCTTGTTCTTTTTGAGGAAAGAATACACCTAACCATTAACCTAAACCACTTACCAATAGACAAACCAAATACATTCCAATAACTATTGAATAAAACTTTTGTTGATATGTGAATTATTATTTATTAATAATTCTATTTACTAGATCTTCTTAGCTTTCTCTCGTTTAGTGTGTAACTTTCTTTTCCAACTAACCTTTATGCTATGAACATTTTCTTCATGTTGGAAGAAGGGAACATGTTTCTTTGAGGCTTTTTGTTGCCAGTACACGAGCCCTGTATTGCACCACGCTTTACACACATGTCAACAGGGCAATAACAACTGTAACATCTGTCAATGGCATTTACGGGAAAGTTTCAAAGGCCTTTTTTTTGGGGGAAAGAATGAATTTTGGGGGGAGAGGAGTCATTTTTGAGAGGGGGAAAGGAGGAGTATGACGAGCACAGGAGTAAGGATAGGCTTTCCCAACCTCCATTATTCAGCACCTATTTGCGTTGGAAGCAGGTATGTAGCAAGGTGCCATGGCAATGTAGTAAATTTTAATTATTTTTTTTGTTGCTGCATGTAACTATTAAAGACATGGGTTTACTAATTTGCTGCTCTTATTTATAAATAAGTAAGGAAATTTATGGGGGTTCCTGTTATTTTAGGATTCAGTTGTTTTATGGGCATTATAGTAGAGACCAGACAAAGCTAATATTCTTCTTTTCTTTTTTTTTTATTTCATGGCCTATAGTTGACCCGACATAGTTGCCTTGATGGGTAAGACTCATATTTCTGATCTATGTCTTAGAAAGGTTTAAGAATATGGCTTTATGCCTTCCAATTGCATTTACTTGAAAATTTCAAAAGCCCTTTCATCGAATCCATCTTGTGAATATTCCCTAATTACTGCAATCCATGAGATCATATTTCTTTAAAGCATTTTGTCAAACAGTTCATGTGCCTAGTTTGCGATTCCACACTTTCCATACATTTTTACTGGGGTAATTGCAGCTGCAACATCAAATATACAAAATAAAATAAAAGCTTGATTGAAGTTCATACTTCGTTTTAAAGCTCCTTCAGGTGCAGGCAAAGTGGATGCTGGGGAGGCTTGCAAAATTTGACTTTACACCTATCAATCACAATTTCCTGAAAGTTTTTTTTTTAGCCATTTCAACAAATCCATTTTCTGCATATCCTTCGATCATTGTGGTACATGAGACCACACTTCATTCTAGGATTCTGTCAAATAGCTCACGTGCCCTGTCTGTGATTCCACATTTTTTCATACAGGTCTAACAGGGCACTTGCAAATACTTCATCTGACAAAAATCCCCCTTCTGTTTTGTTTTGATGGTTGTCCTTTCATTATTATTGGAGATACTATTCATTTTTATTTTTTTAGTAGAAGTCTATTTTCTTTTTTATTGCTTTAGCTAGCATCTCCAATAATCCCCACAAGTAATAAGTTTTGTTGCAACAAGGCAATCAGTACGTACTGGTAGGTTCTCAACAACTCTACTAGTTGTTCTTTGGGGTATGTCTAACAAATCCAATGCAATTTTCTCTATGGCGGTAGAGAAATAATTATTTTTACTATTCTTCCCTAATCTTAAGTAAATATCTTGAATCTGGAAAATACCTTGCTGCCTTCAACTTCCAAGCCAATTTCTCCAACTTTGCATGGATCTTCTTTGTATAAGGATTTGACCTGTCTTTTACACAAAATATGTACCTAAACCAAGTGAGCTAACTTTCTTCTTAATTGTCTTTTTCTTCCTTTACTCTCATCTAGGCGGTGTGCAGTATATGCTTGAAGTTGAAGTAAGTTCTCTACGAATTTTGTACAATTCATTGTTGATCTATCACTGCACATTAAGTTTTTATCTTTAAATCTGTTGTTGCTATATTTATATATCCAATATCTTTCAATATAGGTGCGCTGACCTTCAATAAATCAGATTTATCACAAAGAATCAATAAAATTATATGTTTTGATTAAGTGGAAATATACTGGTGTATGGAATCAAATAATTTTGAGAGGTATATTTCTTTTCTTTGCATTTAGACTATGTTTCAAGAATTTTGTATTCTATTTTATTTTCTTCAATGTGTTTCTTACATTGGGCTTATCATGTTATTGTTAGTTTTCTTTTGGGGAGTATGAGACGTTTGTCCTTGTACCATAATGTTATGATATGGGATTACTCGAGTTTCTTTTGTATGTTGGTGCTTCATTCTTCTCTTCTCTCTAATTGTTGTTTTGTCTTTTATGTATCAATATCTTATCACACAACTATTGGCAGTGGAATTCTTGCAGATGAAATAATTCTTTCTGTATGCCTCTGATATTTCTATCAAGTCAGAGTTGCTGAGAACAGTAGAGTTAATGATATATATATATATATATATATATACATGTATATATGTAGCAGCAATCTAGTGTAAGAATATATATATACTAATTCATAATATTATCCTTTTATTAGTTATTTTGATATTAAAGTATTCACTCATTGAAGACATTTTCTAATTATATTTGTTATATAATATTTATCATAATAGTACCAAATTAATATTATTGTATGTCTTTATCCATATTTTGTTCTAGTCATCAAGATTTATAGCTGAACAAAATCCTCTATTTTTATTTAATACTCATTAAGTATTATATAGTAGTTGATTTATTAAAATAATAGTTTGTACTTTGTATACTTTGTGATAAGTTGGAATAGGTGTATGTTGGATTTTTACTTATTATCTACGAAGAAAGTGTGGTAAGTTGGGTTTCAAATGATCCAAGATTAATTAAGGTCCACCATTGCTGTTTTATGTAAACTAGTGAGTTGCATTGCAGAAGAAAGAAAGAAAGAAAAAAACTGCTCATGCATGTTTGGTCTTTTTGCAATAATATTTCTGGGTTCTTTCCTTCATTCTCCCACCTTTCCAAAACATTTTGAATTTTAAAATTTGGCTTAGTAACATGAAATTTATGGTTATTTAAAATCTGCAATGCTTCATTGCAAATCAACAGTTTGAACAATTACTATTTTGATTTCATGGAAATTTTTGAGCAATCCAAGTGTTTTATTTATGAATTTAATATTGTTCAACATATTACAGACTTATATAGATGGTACTTATTAGAGTTCATATTCTATAGAATATTAGAAAGAGATAAAAATATTATATAATGTATTCCTTATTGCATGCATATTGAGATATTTCATTATATGAGTATTGAGTTCCATTTAATTCAACTTGAAATATTCACCAATAGGTCTTCTCTTGCCAAATTATCCTAGAGTGATTAAGAGTTTTATTGCATTCATTTGTAGGATTAACGCTCGTTAATATGGTGTTTATATTTATAGAAATGAGTTATTGTATAAATTATAGTTTTGTTGGATAAATTCATTTATATGATAATGAATATACTTCAGAACTTTGAACTAGCATAGATAAGTAAAAAGGGGAAAAAAGAAAAGGCTATATTTGGGTATTTCCATATTTGAATTGAGATCAATGATTGTATTTAATAAAAAATATTGTTTTAGTTAAGAATAAGATAAGTGGTAGATTTTAATATGAGATCATTTATGGATAATAAATTTGAGTTATGTTATAGAAAGAGGTTATAATGCTATATATAGAGATATAATAGGGTGGTAAAATATTTTGTGCCTTGAGACTAATTGATTTCCCTTAGAAAGTGAATTAAAAATAAATTGTAGAGAAAAGGTCAAAGTGGTTATGAAATGGTTAAGATAAATTGATTATGCTAGCTTTGATTAAGTTTGAAGATTACGTTACGATATTGTTAATTTTATTCTTCACTTGTCGTTTTGTGATTGTAGTTTTATATAGTCACTTTGAGGTTCCATGTTATGAGTCTTTCTCTTATGTTAATTTGGAATAAGGAGACTTGATGTGTTAACTTTCTTGTAGTCATATTTTGAGATGGTGGGAAATCCGAGGAGTTGAATTACCTTTAGTAGAAGTTTGTGTATTTTTGGCATTTTTGACTTCTAGAGGCATTGCAGAAAACTTGAATTATATTGGTTTTCCATGGTTGGACCTTTGTGATTCATTGATCCTATCTCTGACCTTGAGTTTTGTGGGTGGTACCTCCCTTGTTCTTGTTTCAATGATAAAGATTGGGTTTGCGGGATGGTTCTTGCCTCGTATATTGTGTGATATGTACTCCTTGATTTTTATGAGAGATGAGGTACACCCCTTGTATGTTTTGATTTGGTACCCGTAGGGAGAGTGGCTCTTCATGGGGGCCAACGCACAAAGGGGTTGTTTGGATAACCCATGGAAGAGTTTCTTAATGAAGTGATAATGTAATTAATTAATTAGTAGGTTGGGTAGATAAACACTAAACAAGATTAATTATGAGCCTCACCCATACCATTAGTGCTTTCACAAGCTAAGGATGGGATGAGAAGACCTGGTTGGTAAGATCACTGCCTTGTCCTCACGAAAGGTAAGTGGTTCCACATGAGTCACCCTATGGAGCGGTGCCTTGAGATAGGTTGCCTGGATAACCATAGATGGAGGTGGTACCTTGTGATAGGTTTCCTGGATAATCCATGTAAGGCCATGTGATGACACTCTCCTACAATACCTGTTTATTTTCTCTTGTTTGGTTGCCTCTGGGAGTGTTGTTTGAATTGCTAATGTTGTTGAGGCAATTGGTTCTTGGTGATTGTTGTCAAAGCCTCCAAGCTCTATCTTTAGTGTTGCACACATGCCTCATGGAAATTTGATTGATGTTAATGAAAGATGCCCTTGTTATTTATTGTTGGTTGATATTGCGATTTCATTTGAAGGCATTGGATCCTATTGTTGTTGGCACCTCTTATGGTTATTTAGTGTTGAGCTATAATCTTGACATTTGGTTATGTTGGACTTTACATTATTTTGTTTTGGCTAAGTGATGGCAATGTTGTGGTTTGTTATCTTATATTGATGATATCCTTGTGTGGAGTCTGGTTTGCTATTGGTTCATTTGATTGTTTTGGATTGTGGTATGGGGATCTTTCTTGTCAACTCATAGCATGGGGGGTGGACTTTCGGTCCACGTGGTAGGGTGGAACGTGCTGTGCACCCAATTGGGTCCCCAACCGAGGATCGAGATATGTAGATTGTGCAGCTTGTAGCATCTCCAGAATTGTACTCAAGTCAAAGCTAGTCTTGTTACACTATTTTCACCTTTTCAGTTGCATTATTCTATCTTATTGTATTGTTCCCATTCATGTTGGGGAACACTTTGGTATTATTGTCACTCTTGTATGATGTAACTTTTATTATTATTGTAATGATTGTAACCCTTGACCTTAATTTATGATCTCTAACGGATGTTTGTCGTTCATGAAATGTATATAAATACTTGGTACTTTTATGTGTTAACGTTTCATAGTATGTAAATTCTAAATGGTGTTGTCTCTGTGGAAATATACTCCACAATTGGCATATTGAACTATTAATAAAATGTTATATGTATCTTTTTCATCTCTTTCGATCATGGATGGTTGGATGTTATCTTTATGTAATCTTGATTCGTTCGTTATCATTATGGTATTAGTTTTAGGACTTCGTGATGCCATCTCGTGTACCCCAAAGGATGTATTGGTCATTGTGATTTTATAATTGCTTTATATGCAATATATGTTCATGTTTATCTTATGAATTGTTCTTCTCTAA
>VDFB02378772.1:0-47874 GCA_007258455.2 Sequoia sempervirens
TTCAATCTTGATATTTCATTTTTGTATAAACTATTCTCTGCTTCTAATTTCTTTAATTTCTCTTCTAAGTCATCAACCAATTTTACTCTTTGTTCTAGTTCTTCATTCTTTTTCTTGATCTCCTCAAACAAACTTAACTTTTCTTCTAACTCTTTATTCTTCTTTTTAACCTCATCAAATAATTTTAACTTTTCTTCTGAATTTTCATTTTTATCTTTAACTTCTTCCAATTCCTTTTCAAGATTATAATTTTCATCTAAAAGTTTACACTTTTCTCTCTACATCTCTTTATTAATTTCAAAATAGAATCTATTATTTTTCTTAACAATATCCAATTGTTCTTTAAACCTTGTTAATTCTTCTTCCAAGAAATTTTTTTCAACCATTGAATTTTCATTCTCTTTTTTAACTCTTTTTCCAATTTTTCCCATTGAAACAAATAATTAAACTCACCTTATTCTTTTGCAATCTTCAATTTCTACTCTTCCAATAATTTCTTCAACTTGCCGTAACCTTTTTGAAACCCTTGCTGTAATCTTTCTTCAAACTTCACAACCACATTTCTAACAAATTTTTGACACATGTTATCTCACAATTCTTTTTCTTTAAACATAACTTATGTAATATGAAAATTTCAACAAAAATATACCAAACCCTAACTAGGGCAACACAAATTTACTATGAAAATCCTCTCTCTAAAAATATTTTCATAAATTCTCAAGCCAATGCTACCATTACCTCTATTTGAATAACACCTTTCACAATGGTTCTGCTACACCAATTCCCTCTTATTTGACAGCTTCGTGTACCTTCACTCTTCAATTTTCTCTTGAAATTTTTTCGGTTCTGGCCGACTTTTTCTTATCCGCAGAACCTCCACTTTGATCTTTTCTTCAATTTGGTGCCCACAATCTGCAAACACAACCTCGCAGCAACTTCTTTCAACAGCACTTGCTCCAGCAATGGATCTTCACAAATTATTTAACAACAAACTCTCTCACAACCGTCTACTCTCCAGGTCTTCAACCATAGGCTCTGATACCAATCTGATAGTGGTGGATCTCACATCCACAAGACATTCACACTCATATAAAAAATAAAACACTGAAAAAGAAACACAGAAATTTAATTCATAACTGTGCTGCTGCACCTCATTCCATTGCTTCCTCAATTGCTTGTCAAAAAACATTACATTGTGCCTCTTTTATAGAGAGCTTAAGAAACATCTAGAATTAGCCGACATATTTCTACAAACATCTAAAATATAACTTCTAGAACTTTACCAAATTTTACCTAATTCTAGTCCAGCTGGAACTTCTAGAAACCTCTAATTTAATTAATATTTTTACATCTAATTTGAGGGAGAAATTATCAACACATATGACCGCCTGTTCTTTGCTGAGTTATGTGGGCATAGTGTGGATGAAGATGGTGTCAATGCAGGCAATTAGGTCAAGAGTGCAGTTCATGAAGATCTTTGCACTGAGAGTGATTTTCTGCACATCTGTTGTGGGCGGGAAGATCTCGTTGAGGTATCTGCCGGTGTCTTTTAACCTGGCAGTTGGGGTTACCACGCCATTTTTCACTGTAGTCTTTGCATATCTTATGACTATCAAGAGGGAAGCCTGGCTGACATATGTTACGCTTGTTCCTGTTGTGACAGGGGCCATCATTGCTAGCGGTTTAAGCTGTACTTAACCACCTCTTATTTTAAAGCGTGTGTATGTATTTTCAGATGCAATATTATTTATGCACGTCTATCTGTATGTATAAGTACCTACAATTTCATTTGTGTATATTTGTATGTATATATACACGTACACGCCTAGAGGGATATTTAGTATATTTACTTGATTGTCTTCGTGTATATACGTATGTGTTTGAAATATTATGTCTCTCTGTGTTTGTGTACACGCATAAATATATCACCCTAATTCACACAGTTGTGTTGGTAGAGATACATTGGGCTTCCATTGCACTGCTTGTATGGAAGGGGCTTTTCTGTGCACTTTTAATCTTTATTTTCAGAATTTTGTTACTATCTTCAAGAAATATGATGGGGGTGTGTGCACGCCCGTCTGCCGTGCGGCAGTGCACATAGACACCTGGATATGTTTAAGCATACACAGATACATATAGACATTTACATATCTGTAGATATATAATATGCTTTGCATAAATGCATATACACACAAACAGAAATACATGCATATAATGTAAAGGTTTGTTTTAGGGCATGGTTAGCAGAACGGAATTTCTTTCCATTTAATTTATATGTGATTTAAATTTTGTGTTCCCGGATTTGACCTCATGACCAAGCTAGGAAGTAACCTGGACGTTTCCAGTCCCTATACACGAGGAGAGCCAGCCTAGCTAATTGGCCTCTTGGGGAGATGCAACTTTCCTCATAGAAATAAGGAAACTATTTGACTTTACCAGTATTATATACAATGTTCAAATTTTTTTACCCATTAAAGTTTTGACCTCATTACAAAGATCCAGAACGAACTATCCATTGCCAATCTACCTAAATTATACACACAATCGCACAAATACATTCATGTGTGTTTCCTAGCAGTAATATACCGGCTTCCATGCTCCCTTGCTTATGTAACTGAAGGATCTCATCTACTTTGTATCTTTATATTTTTCAAGATAAATGATGGCTAACTCACATTGTTTGACTAAAGTACACCTAGATTATCGGTTTGCTTTCTTGTTTCAATATATTTGCCGCCTGCTAGGCAATGGGTTTGAACTTTGCATGTACTGAGTTAATTTTTGGTGCTGTTGTTAGTTCTTCTATAATGAGTTGGTTAAGAGCATCTTCAATCATTACAAGTGACATTTCTTTTTGGTTTTCAAAGGTGAGCCGAGTTTTCATCTGTATGGCATCATTATGTGCATTTCACCCACTGCTACAAGAGCTCTCAAATCCATTGTCCAAGGGCTTCTGCAGGTATGTTGAATTCTTTAACATTAGCCTTTTCCCTTGCTTTATGATATGCTTTTCTCTTTGATTAGTTTATTCATGTATCCAGTTATCTTCAAAATAAATTTCAAAACTTGCGAGATTTTAAATCTCTATACATTTTACATGAAAAAGATGTGTGCTTGATTGGTTTTATTGAAAGGAAAATTTATATTATAGTAATATGGAGAAAGCTATGATTTTGCACATTTCTAGAGAAATTTATTTCATGCAAGTGGTTCCATCTTATATTTGTATGTCATTATAACCTCCTTAACAATTTGGGATTTGTGGCCTAATGCTGGTTAGGCCTATACGAGGGCTGCATCAACTATTTCTATTTTTAGGACTAGTTTTCCCTTTAGATCTAGAGGGTTCTGTTGTTTGAATTTGCATCTGCTGTAAAGAGTAACCTGGAACTAGGTTATCTTTATCTGTAGACAAGTGTTGCAAATCAATTTTAGAGGTAGGCAACATTTCAAAGATTCAGTCCAATAGCAAATATAAGATTGAATGAAAGACGCAATTGAGGTTCATTGGAGAGTAGTTTTAAGTTTTTTATTGACTTGTCAGCATATTACATACACGTGGTTCCATCTTATATTTGCATGTCAATATAACTTCCTCTGTAATGTGTTCTTCATGGCGTAATGCTGGTAAAGCCTATACTGGGGGCTGCAACAACTATTTTCAGAACTAGTTTTCCTTTAGGTCTAGTGGATTCGGTTGTTTGAGCTTGCTTCTGCTGTAAATATTAGCCTGCAACTATTTTATCTTAATCTGTGAATCGGCATTGCAAATCAGTTTTAGATGAAGATAGCAGTTCAAAAATTTGATCCAATGGCAAATATGAGCACGAATGAAGATGGCATTGAGGTTCATTGGAGTAGTTTTGAATTGGTTATTGACTTGTCAGTATATTACCATTCTCATTCTTTCACAAAACTTGATAACTTGGGGTGTAGTTTACTTTGCATTATTGTGCGTTACTCTGGCTGTTTTGGAGTAGATTTCAATGGGACTATCACTCCTACAGAAAGGTATAATCTGGATTGGGATTATTCTTTCATTAATTTCTTTCAATTTAGAACTCCTATACTTTAAGTGATTAAATAAATGTTTGTAGTAAACGCACTTACATAATTGCAAATAGAATGCAAGCCAACTTCTTTTGAGGAAGGTGGTTAAATTTCAAAAATTAATTTTGAATCATTGTATATTATTTTATCTAATTGAAATAACAATGGACACACTCTGGATTTTGTGAGTGTCTTCTTCCAGAGATCCCAATATCATATCATCTTCATGCTTAGTTTTCTGAAGAAAAGCTTCGAAAAGTAACATCCTTAGTAAGCAACAGGATTTATTCTGACCTAGTTGAGAATCTCACCTTAACTTTACCCAGGGAAAACCCATAGTTTACTGTGGCTTAAGGCTGGAGCCATGCCAGTTTGAATGGGTAGGTCAGTTTTTTCACTAACCTGCGTTTGTTTGTGAAATACTTGGGAAAATTTGCGGGTTATTCAATAACCTGCTAATAGTTCATTGAATATTGAGTAACCTGTGGGTTTTTCCTAGTTATTTCAAAGCATCTGTCTCTTTTCCCATAAAGCCTGTATTTTTCATTTACACCTCTTTTTTCACATTTTCACTCCATAATCAAACTGTTTTAAGATGCAGGTGAATAGGGGATCAGGGTCATCACTAAAATTGGAAACACATTGAGAATTTGAGAGTAATTTGCAATCATGAATAGTTTCTTTTTCTTTTTCTTTTTTGTGTGTGTTTGTTTCTCTTTCTAATTTATATTTGAATAGATCCAGTACATCTTAATTTGCTAGAGTTTCCACATTTTAAACCTGTGTAATTGGATTCTATTTGCACATTCATTTTGCAATGTCAATGATGTGTAAATGGAATTCTATTATGAATGATCTCACCCTTGATGTGTCATGCATATGTCTATTGATATTTACAAATTTTATCATTTTATTTTATTTTTGAAAAAAGGGAGTAAAAATTTATTAATATCAAAGAAGAAATATAGAGCAAAAGGGCAACACGCCCAAATCAAAACCAACCACTAATCAACCTTATCCTTATCAATTAATTTTATCAATTCAATACATCCTTCAATCCAAAAATTATAAAAGCCTTTCTCCAATGCATTGTGTCCATTTCACCTTTTTGTGTTGTGGTGGGAATGAATTTGACATAACTTCATCTAGGTTATCAAAGCCTAGGATAAAGAGTTTTGACAATTGGAATGGATCAAGATGAGATTGGATAATGTACTTATTGACAATTCTCATCATCCTTCAGTTGAAAAAATTATAAAATCTTTTCACAAGTGCATTGCGTTAATATCAACTTTTTGCCCTGTGGTGGGAATAAATTTGACACATTTTTAACTCCCTCTAAGTTATCAAAGCCCAGGGTAAAGAGATTTTTGAATTAGAATGGAACAAGATAAGATTGGACCATGTAGCTATTGGCAATTCACATCTTACAGAGTCATTACATACACAATAGGAACAATCAATTATTTTTTAATTGTAAAAAATTAATGTCTCTCTCCCAAAGTTCATAGTTTCCATTAATGATAGAATCGTAGTGTTCCATAGGAATGTGTCCTGGGAAGTTTGGGTGACCTTCCCAATGTCTTGGAAATCCAAGGGACTTGGGGACTTGGAGGGGACATTCTGCTTTTTCAAGATTGGACATTCGATTTCATTTGGTTCATAAAAATAAAATGGATAAATTTTTAAGAAAAAATATGCAAAAGTACCCCAAAAAAATTAAGGGGGGGATTGTCATTGCAAATGCAGCTTATTGTATTTACTTTTTAATTTTTCACCTGCTTTTATCCTTTTAATTTGTTTAATTTATTTTATTAGCCATTACCCTACCTTCCCAAAACCTTTTCCTCTTGTCTCTCCATTGAATACGATCCAAAGGGGCTATAGTGTCCATTTTTACCTAAATAATTCACCTTTCAATAAATATTTTATTTATCTAATTTGATAGCACTCTATCCTTGTTCTCAAGAAATGTAGTATTGGAAAAATTATCTAAGTCTTATGACTCTTGAAAGTAATACATTACTTGTTGACTTTCACCTTGAAAAATTATCTTAAGTCTTGTTGACTCTTGAAAGTAATGACTATCTATCTACAAGCTTGCCTAGATGATTTCTTCCTTGATTATCCATTTGGATTTGAATTAAAGGTTTACAAGCATCAAATATCTTTACATTTTAGTCCATCCTCTTAAACATTTGATAATTTTAATCATCGTTCCTTTTAGTAAATAATAAATATATAGATATTTAATTTCATATCATATTTTGGATAGTTAATGACTAAAGAAATATCTATTCAACTAACTCACTCATAAGATGCAATGTGATAAAAAATTGACTGGTTTCTGTTTCTTACAATTCATATGACATTAAAATTCAATCTAGTTAAGTAAGCACTCAAAAGTATGTTTGATGAGTGTTATGTTGATTATAGAATGTTCATATTCAAGAACATAAAATATGATTGTATCCTATTGTTTTAAATTAGAAATCAGGCCTAATCAAAGTGAAAGAAGAATGGAAGAAATAACAAGAACAATCAATAGAGAAAGAATGATAAAAAATATATCTTGAGGAAACCATTTTGGGGAAAAACCTAGCCTCAAATGTAGATCTCACTATAGTAATTCTTAACAAGTCTTCAAATACAATGAGAAGATCCCATAGAGGATGTAGCACTAATGTCAACACTTTGATAATATGTTGATAGCTAATCCCACATTCTAAACCTGCAATAGTATGGAATACAATGCAAAACCTCTATTCCAAGGCCTATATTTATAGGAGATGAACCATTCAGGAAACTAAACCATGGTCTTCCAAAGAATCCATCCATGTCAAATCCAACCACTACCTTTCATGCATGGAAGTGTAAACCTTAATATTGACTAGTCAAAAAAGGTGCTCCATTTGGAAGTTGTAACTCCATTATCAAGATGTACTTAGAGATTGCTTGAAATAGACTATTCAAGATGCTTTTGCTATTTCACTACATAACCTTCATTTTAGTGCCTTCTTACATTTTTCATGATAAATTGCTAATTTGTATAGTATATTTTCCAAGGAATCTCATGCATTTCTTGAAGTTTGGTGATCCATTCCACGAGTGGTCAACAACTTAACACATTACAAATTATTAAATGAAACATTGTTTGTAGGATTAGAATGGCGTTTAGCATGTAATCCTAACATATTAAAAATTAATAAACTTTACATTTTTAGTAATCATTGAGAACAACTAACCAAGTACACATCACTCTAAAAAAAATTCCATTCCACTCTATTTATTCTAAGTTAAGACTTTGCAGGTCACTTGGTTTGTGATATTTTTGTCTGCCTCAACATGTCTTCTCGTAATTTTTATTTGAGCCCTCATATAGTGTCAATAACTAAGTTGTTTTGTTCATAATGGGTTCATCCTGCATTAATCAAGTCTTCATAAGGGTATAAAATAACTTTCACATCCATGTTCCATAACCTCCTAAAGACTTTATAAAACTTGTATCTGAAGTTTGCAACATAGCAAAGGAGAAAGTGGCATAACTTTTGATTGGGCATACATATTCACCTAAAAGTTTTCTAGATTTTTCAAAATACCAATACAAAGAAACCCATTAAGTGAAATATTCCCAGCTTCTCTGAAATTTCATATTTAGTTGCATGTGGAAAAGTAAAGCATTAAAATATCTCATTCTAAGAAGAGTCAAGACTCAAAATTTTGCCACACTAGCCAAAATATTTTCAAAACTATCCCTATTGAAAGAATTTGAACTAGATTACATTGATTTTTGAAATTAAATTGTTTTTTGGTGAATTTCACCACTACTTGCCACTACACCTGAGGATTAGAACAAGAATTATGAGCAATTTTGCTTGAAACTGGAAAAAAACTTCTATGCCAGGATAGTTGGAATGTCTTGTACTAGGAGAAACTTAACAATAGCATTTCAAGGAAAAAAATTTAAAAATTGGTGCATTTAAAAGTGAGGCTAACAACTGACTCTAACTAGGGAAAAGGATTACCAGAGTCATAACAGGAACCCATACTTTCTTTACAAAGGATCAAATTGTTAACCATTGTGAAACAGAGTCAAGGGGAGTTATCACAAGAGGCTTACTAGAGACATTGACACAAGCCAAAAATGCAACACAACCAAAAAAATTTACCTTAAAATATATACATGGTAGGTACCCCTACCTCATGTACTACTCCAAGATGATCATACAAATCCATTAACATGCTGAGAGAAATAGGAAGCATTATGGAAAAGTGGTGTGTACCTATGTAGCAGTTGTGAGCTCCGTAGGTTGACCAAAGCCAACATATATGAGATGGGAAGGATTTTTTAACAATGGACCAAACAACCATTTCTCATCATAAATCACTAAGATCAGCTAAATCATATTGGTACCATCTTATAAAATCATGGTCACATCCTTTGGCATCATGTAAAACATACAAGTGTTCTCTATGTGAACATTCATCTAATTTTTTGATTCAGAAGAAAACAAGCCATGAATTGGGAAACCTTCATATAATTTGTGAAGTGAGGAGATGTGTACTAATGCAATGTTGAATTTGATTTTTAAATATCATCTTCCAATAGCATAGGGTCATCTATTATATTTTCTTCATCTTTTTTTAATGATAATTTTAGAGAATTATTTCTTCACATTAAATGAAAGTGAAGGAGAAGATAACACATTTGTATCTTGGGAATCATCTATAGATATGAATCCATATGAAGGCTTCAAATGATTAAGGTAGACAAATTTACAATAGAGGAAATCATAATATAAATCTTCTAAGCACCAACTTTGGATACAAACTTCATGAGAATGTAACACATTGTTATCTTTGTTGGATTCCTTCATTAGATTGCTCATTACCTCATTCCTTGCTTTGTTGCTATGCACTTCACATGATGAATTAAAGGATTGACATGAAACTTTAGGATCATATAGAAGTACATCTTCACAATGAAAAGATTCAAAATTTGGGCTACCTTGCAACCACTTTATATCTACCTCCCAACTACCTAATAAATACCTTTTAGAAACATAATGGATTTGAAAACAATAGGCTTATTTGGTTATATTTTACATAAGTTTCTACAAATAAGGTTTCATTTCTAACTC
This sequence comes from Sequoia sempervirens, assembly GCA_007258455.2. Classification (NCBI taxonomy): domain Eukaryota; kingdom Viridiplantae; phylum Streptophyta; class Pinopsida; order Cupressales; family Cupressaceae; genus Sequoia; species Sequoia sempervirens. The sequence continues at coordinate 9,192 of VDFB02378772.1, forward strand.
TCAATTCCAATGATTGATGTAAGTCACTTTTTCAAAAGGGTTAAGTTATAAGTTGTTCATGAGGTCTTTTTCCATATTTATCTGCTTCATCTTTGATACTTCCTAAAAAGACCCTTTGCAATGCCCATTTTCTAATCATATCCTTTCTTTTGACATTTCATCATACTCAAAGAAAACCACTTTCAAGTGACAAATTGTGTATTAATTTGAAAAATACATGAATACATTGTCACTCTAAAAAATATAGGATTAAAATTCACATATTATAAGGGGGCCCTTTGTTGAAGAAACCGACTCACCAAGATAGACATTTGCATCTTAATTCTGCAATGTCATATGTTTGAAGACCTTTTTCAAATATGTTTTGATCTTTAGTTATTATACCATCTACACAAACACCCTTAGAGGTCTTCATTTCTTCATTGTTGATAATCCAGAGAAACTCCTCGAGAACTTCATGTAATCCTCCATTGTGATTTGGGTACCTCCAACTTTATTGCTTCTATATTTATCTGTAGAGTTTTAATGTGCATCCAAAATTCATGTAGTGAAACAACTTTGAAATGAATAGCATAACTTTCCATCTGTTTATTCACTGCCCATTTCTCTTTCCAAATTCAATCGTATGTTTCCTTATTGCATGTTGATATAAAACACTTTGAATTAGGAATGTGTGCCTAGAAGAAGAGATAATGTTGGTGTAATGTCAACCTGGAAAGCTGAATAAGGTAGTGTAATTGAAACTTTCGTGTTTAAAGAAACATCCATAAGAACAAAGAGAGCTAGATAATTAGTTTCTTCAAAAGAGAATCCTCCATGGTTTCCTTCATCATTCATGCCATGGTAAGTGACCACCATCATTAAGGTTCATTTATTTGTTGAACTATTGTTGATAACCGATAAAGTATAATTTTTTCTATGACTTTGTCCATCTCCAACAATTTTGAAGCCATCAAAGGACTTGCATGACCACCCGTATGTTAATGTCATGCATGATGCAATCCTAAGCAGTGGAGAATCAAGAGATCCCAATCTGTAGCAGTCAATTTATCCCCAGTATGTCGAGAAACATTTATGTCCACTTCGATGGTATCCTTGACATAAAATCTGCGAACGCCGTCTTGACAACCACACAGACCAGGGAATAATCTAAGCCATGTCTCATCTCCATGCATCACCATATGCCAACCTGTTCTTGCTAATTGACCAAGAATGTTGTCATCTAGAAGTGCTTGAATACTGAAATTGTTTGCAACTTTAAGGAAACCAACAATTACGTTTGAAATCATTTCCTTTAGACGAGGCATGGTAATTGTTGGAGGTGCTATTTTTGCATAATACCCGAATGCATTTCCATTGGATAAAAGTGATTGGGTATGAGGCATAGCTCTTATCATCATCTAAGTTGGGAAAATCTTTCTGTTTCCTAGAAGGAACTCTTCTGGCAGGCCATTAATTAGCATTAAAATTATCTGATCAAATTACACAGGAAGTCCTAATTTTTCATGCATAGCCTGCAATCATCCCAGACAACAAGATTTCTTTAAGGCATTATATATTTCTATATTTTATATGTGCGTTTACAACGATAAACCATAACAAATCTTTGCGCAGCTACCATTTCAATCTATTCACCATAAATCTGATATAGACCTATTTCAATGCTCCCATTTTGGCACGAGCAGAGATGATGTTGATAAAATTTGTAGAATTCGACTTTACACATGCCAATTGCATATGCTTGAAAGCTTCTAAAAGTCTTTCCATTTCGTGCTACCATGCAATCATGCGCGCCATATCTATTTCAGGTGAGCCAAGCATAGAGGCGTGGGCTGGATGCATGCCTATCAGGGAACTTGCAATGCTTCCACACGCTAGCATCGAGGTTAAAACTACAATATCAGACAAAATTCCTCTATCCTTCAAGCCTCGATGCAAAACATGCCTTGGGCAGAAAAGATGTTCATAAAGGTCGAGGAAATGAGTGTTGAACTCTGCCCAATACGTATGCTTGATAAATAAATAAAAACCCCTGCAATAAATCTATTTTGTGCGCAGCTCGAAAACATTCATGTGCCTTCCACATTTACATGTATATCGGCTTCGAATGGTAGCTATAACTGTTTTGCATTCTCTTTCGTATTGGCATCGCTTGTCGGTAGTTTGGCATAATTTAACTACTGGCATCGACATTTGTAGGTGAGTTGGAAACTCACTTGAACTTACCGAAAACTACTTCTTAGTCTTCGATCGAGCTTTTCTTCTTCTTTATTTGGCATGCATGGGAGCTTCGTGGTTTCCGATGCTTGTAACTGTTTATGCTTACCCTTTGTGCATTGGCATTTTCGTTTTTTTTTTCAAGTACATTTATGCATTATATAAGGTTAATTGTAAGAAATTTAGAAAATGAGTTGTTTGTGCAACAAAGATCACAATGGACAAGTGGTGGCTTCAAATCAAGTATTGCATTCACTGCATTCACTTATATGGAGGGAGGGAGAGATACCTTGTATATTTGTATCTATTCAACTCTCTCTCTTTATATATATATATATCTTTGTCTCCCTCTCTGTCTCTATGTTTCTCATTATATTTCAATATCTCTCTTCCTCTGTTATTTCTCTCTATCTCTTTCTTCCCTTCTCTCATCTTCTATCTAATATATAATAATAAATATAGCTATAATATTATTTAATTTTTTTTTTTTAGCAATTTACAACATATAGAAACATAATATATAGTAGTGATATAGTGTATATTCTATCAAATACTATATAATACTCAATATAATTATATTGTATATAATTACCATTCTAGTAATAATTATTTTCTTATAGTCACCTCTTATGTGTGCCCATTACACACCAATGTGTGAACGGGGAAAGATAGAGAGATAAAGAAAGAGATAGAGATATGGAGGGGAAAACAAGGAGTGTATGTGTGTAGGATACATTTATGCATTAGAGGAGGTTAATTGGTAGGAAATTTATATAAAAATGATGTTTGTGTAACAAAGGTCTCAATGGAGAAGTGGTAGTTTCAAATTGACTATTGCATTCACTTATAGGGATTCAAACATAGCCTTAAAGATATAGGATATATGGGATGAGAAAGGGAGAGAGAAGTAGAGATAGAGAGATAGATAAGGGGATAGGGAGGGAGTGAGAGAGGGAGAGATAGAGAGATAGAGAGAGGGGGAGAGAAAGTGAGAGATAGGTAAAAGAAACAAAGATAGAGAAGAGGAAGAGACATAGGTAGAGGAGAGAGAGAGAGAGAGAGAGAGAGAGAGAGAGAGAGAGAGGAGAGTGGGAGAGAGGTGAGAGATACATAAAGAGGGAGAGAGAAGATAGGGAGAGAGGAGAGGTAGCTCAATATATAGAGAGTGAGGAGAGTGAGATATAAATATAGATAGAGTGTGATATAGAGAGATAGAGAGGAATAGGGAAAGAGATAGAGTGAGGAATGAGAAATATAGATAAGATATTGAGTAGGAGAGATGGAGTGAATAAGAGAGGGAGAGAGGGGAGAGAGGGAGGATATCACAATAGATAAAGAAGAGGAGAGAGAGTTATATAGATAGAGGGATAAATAGAAAAATAGGGAGGATAGGGAGAGAATATCAATCAACCTCTCTATATCTCTATATATCATTCTTTATCTCTTTATCTATCTTCTTCTTTCTTATTTATCTCTTCTCTTCTCTCTTCTTCAATTTGATATATACTAATAATTATATTATATCAAATATTATATAAAACTAAATATAATTATATTATATATAGATATCATTCTCGTAATAATATATTTTCTTATTGCCACCTCATAGGTGTGGCCATTATACACCAAGGTGTGAAGGGGGAAAGATAGATATAGATATATTTATGGAAGGAAAAATAGGGAGTGTATGTCTGAGAATGCAATTAAATACACTTTACAAAATTGAATTAGGACAAAGTTAGGTTAATTTAGCTTAAAAAGGGCCCAAGACCTAATGTGGATGTGTAAAACACCTCACAACACTAGACCAAGGTGAAATTAAGTTCAATTTATCATTAATTATTCTCATATCAAGCAAGAGATACTTTTTTCTATGATACATTTAGCCCCCACTTTAGTGAGAGGATGAACTTGCTTTAAACTCACTAAAGTAGACATTCAAGAGGGGTCCAATCATACCATTGGAGATGACAAAGATGACAAAGATCGAGGAATTAGTCAAGCCCCCAGGATCAAAGATCCTAAGTCAAACCAACATAAGAACAAAGGGACACACACAAGTTGTATGATGTATAAAAAAAAAAGATATGCAATCATGCAATGACAAGAACTAAAAGAAAAATGAATGACATTGATCAAATATGTGCTCACTCTGGGGCCATGGAATATCAGGTCATCCACTAGGTGAGTTGTCCTAAAGGAGTGGGTTAGTGAGAAAGTCATGCTAGTGTGTCGGCTTCCCACTATATAATGAGAAAGTCATGCCAGTGTGTCAGCTTCCCATCATACTAATCATACCAAATTTATCCTCCTAATAACTTTGATAAGGCTCCACAATGAAAATGCTTTTGTAAATGTTTTTGAATGTCACGTAAAAAAATTGTTATAGGGGATTTTTCTTTGTTCATGTAAGGTCTTCTTCTTAGGGAGCATTGTGCCTAATGTATCCAAGAGAGGACAAGTCAAGGTATCAAATCATTTCCCATGGGATGCCTCATTTGCATCATGTGATGTCAATAGATCGTACACTCTTGGAAGACATCAAACCAAATGACACCACTGAGAAGAGGACACATCACAAGAAAAAAAAAATCATGCCATGAATTTTTTTTGTCAAAAGATGTCATCTATGTATGCCCCCACTTTAAAGTGGTTGCTACACTAAGACTGTGAGAAATTGCTTTAAAGTAGCCAATGATAAATGGAAGAAGACATGAGAGCCAACTTGGAAATCCCTATGCCAAGTCATATGTTTTTGAATTAAGCTACATCATGAATAAGTACATCATATGTGAGTCAACTTAAGGCATGTCATACACATCCCAAGCTCGCTCTTATATGTTCATGAAAGGTTAATGAATAGCCAAAAGAGACAATGACAGGTGATGTACAGGGATAAGGCATCCTAACTCTTGCCCCTACTTAGTGCAGGACAAAGGTGAGCTTGGAATGGATGATGATATGTTGCTCCTTGCGATGAATGCAATAGTGAGTATGGTATGATCCTACAACTATTACATGGAAAGTATCAGCAACTGATGTTATTTATTTTAATAAGTAAACATAGTTTATTCTTGGTACATATTTAATGAGATGTCTATTAGTTTAGGATGTCCCAAGCTTAAAAGTTAATGATAATAAGTTTCCACAATCCATATTCATAGTTGTTAGCCAATTTTTGGATTCAATTATGTGATTATTTTTGTATCAATGTTTCAAATCACACTGCATGATCCATCATCAAGATGAAGGTTAAAAGCATCTTGGAAGAATCTTTTGCAATAACATTAACATTGGATGAAGGTGTTTGTTTTGAGAGACAATAACCAAGATCATTAGGCTTTATATCATGACATCCTTTTCCAGGTTGTTTCAGAAGTTCAAAACATTTTCCAAATTTTTTGGTCACATTAATTCGATTTGGTGGTTGTTTAATTGCCTTGAAGTTTGTCTTGGATGTTGTCCTTGATTTTAAGGTGGTTGAAGTGGATGTTTTTGAAACTACATCATTTTCTCTTCCCTTTTGAGATTCTTTGTTATGATTGTGTATTTCCCAATGGATGTAGAAATGAAATCAAATGTTTTCAAAGCCTCTTCCAATAACTTTATGGCTTCTTCAATTTTCTTTTTTATTTCTATGTTGTTTTGCTTGGTACTAATCATAGCACATGTAACCTCCTTTGTTTTGAGGAGTAGAAGGTGACTTGTGTAAACTCCTAACATTTGCTTCAAGGATTGATCCATATCAAGCAAGTTAGGATGCTTCAGAGTGAGGTTGATTTTTGGTTTGCACGTGATAGTGTTGATGTTTGCTTTCACCATGATACCTTCCATATTAGGATATTTTTTAGGAGAACTATGAACTAGATGTTCATGATATTCAATGTTGGGTTATTCAATATTAACATCATTGCAAGTAAGGGAATGATACATGGTTGGATTTTCTTGCTTGGGAATGATGTTTCTATTTTCAATAATGTTTTCCTCGTGATTCTCATCAATGGAATCATGTAACACCATAATAGCTTCTTTACCAATAGGAGCTCGATATTAAGAGATGGAAAAATTTGACTTTTTTCCATAATGTCATCCTTGTACCATAATATTTACCCTAGGAGGAGAGCTTTTAGGGTAGTGGAAAAAAATAGGTTCATCACATTTCATGGTTGGATTTGATAAAGTAGCTTCATCACTCATAGGAGAGGCATCAAGAGAAGAATAACTAGGAGTTCCATGGTTACCAATGATTGGACATTTTATTCATATAGGTCTTCCCAAATGGTAGGGGCATCAAGAATGGGAGGAATAAGATTCTCACAAGTTGCAATAAGGATATCTTCTAACACTAAACTATCTTCTTCATGTCTAGAGAAGATATTAGGAGAAGAAAAGGTTTGATTGTCATGGTTATCTACATTTACACTCACATGTCCTATAATGTCTTCTCGAGTAGGAGAGGGAGGATTTTCATAGCTTTCAACTATCAGCATATCTGCCACACAAATGTGTTTGTCATGATTATTCATGTTTGTATCCTTATTCAATAAAGCATTTTCACAATTAGGGAAGGTGTTGGGAGTAGTGGACATGATCTCATTTTTGTGTGTAATAGTGTCTGGGCAAGGGGAAGGAGGAGAAAGAAAAAAAATACTTTCATGATCTTCAATGATTGTGTCTTCTTTCACCAAGATACCTTTGACACCAATGGGAGAGATATTAGGAGAAAAAAAATTATAATTATCATGATTATCGATACTTGAATCCATTTGTGTCAATGCTTTAGTGGATGATCCTAGTGAGAGGAAGTCCTTAAGGGATTCATCTAACACGTGTCTAAGTCATCACTACTAAAGGGTTTGGATGATATGCTTTTTCTAAATTGAATCATTTTTTGAATTGTTTCTTTTGATGTTTTTAGTTTTTAGTTTTTGTTTTCTAATGAATCTAATCTAAATGAATTGGGAAAAAATGTTGAAAATGAAAATTTCAAAAATATAATGCTATCCATAATTTCCATGAATGTAAATGATGCTTATTTCTAATGATTTAAATGTAATAGAAGTTATGAAGACTTAAAATACAATGTAAAGACATGGGATGAAATGTAACTTTTTAAGTTTCACACAAGGTAATCTACTAATTATATGATGCAATGATCTAAAAATGAAATGTTGTGAATGCAAAATTGAAGTTAAGAAATACATGGAATGAGCCAAATTAAGCTAGATTTATTGAAATGCATGTAACAAGAACTTAACCAATTGATAAAAATAGTTAATGGTAGAAAATAGAAGTGTAGAAATAGGTCTTTCAATTTCGTGAAAGGTAGTTTTAGGGGTGGAAAGGAACCGATTCGCCCAAGGTCATGAATGAGTCCCAAGGGTGATTTTTTTCAAAAAAAAAAGCCTTTTTTGATTGATTTTTATATTTTTGTGTTGTATGATGTAGGCCTAAGATGAAAATGTGGAATTAATTTTTTTTTTAATGATTTGAGATGAAAAAATGTAACCAATATGCACTTTAACTAATGAAAATTTTTAGAAACCCTAGATGCCAATTAACTAATGTAAAACCTAATGCAAAGTCAATGCAAGGTAGATCTAGGATGATCATGGAATCCAAATCAAAAAATAAGGTATTCAAAAAGTAGGTTCACCAAAAATGAACCAAATATTTTTTGAATGTGGTGGGGCTCTCTTACACTTCTAGGGTTTTGCATCTAAAAGGAGAGAGGTACCAACAATCTTAATGGATCACTCAAGAACAAACACTTGAGATTCCAATGCAAGTGAGATTAAAATCCATCAAAGGGGGATGTCATAGATGCTGAAAAATAATAAAAGAAACTAACTACTAATGCAAAACTAAGAAAATGCAAAGTGTTTGAAAACACAATGTGATATGCAACACATATACTAAATGACCTAGAAATGATCATGAAACAAAACAAAAAATGTAAAACTAAATATGTGCACTTGGAAACTTGTTGAGGATGAAATGGAGATTGAAAATGTTGTTGATCCTAAAATTTTGACCTACTGGGACTCATTCGTCATTATGGGCAAACCAGTCCCAGATTTAGAAAATTGTGCAGGAACCCATTTTAGCCAAATGGGTATCCAAATCTATACAAATATCTAAAAAATAGGAACAATGGTACTCATTCACTACTAATGATGAATGAGTCTACTTTGAATTTTCTGAAAACCTAAAAGTGGAAACAAAAGCTCTCGGCTACTCTCTCTATTTCTCTAGGTGTTTGAATTTGAAACCTTGATTTCTGACACTATAAGTGACTTTTTGTGGATATTTTAACCTAGCCAATAAGGAGATGAATTTAACAAGTTATTAACCTATTCTTCAATCATCTCCAAACCTTCAAAGTAGTCAAATCTACAATCACAAAAAGAAATAGAACAATAGTATTGACTGTTAAGACATGGGGGTTTGCCTTGGTCAAACCCCTTTTAGGTAATTAAACCAAAATTATGAAATAAAATAATGTAATTAGAAAATTTCCATGATGATGGATCTTGAATTTCTACAACAATGGATGAAGATTCTACCCTTGAATACCTTAGAAAACTATCTTGATGACTTAAAATGCTAAAACACTAATTTTCTTGACTTGAGATGGACAATGAATGATGAATGAATAATGAATTAGGGTTTAGAAGCTTGTTTATATAGGAAATCCACTTAAATTCCTATTAATTTGATCCCTAAGGTCAATATTGAAGAAAATTAAACATAAACCCTAATTGTTCCTGCTCAAACCTCAAAAATGGCCCAAATGGGATTCATTCACCATCCTAGGTGAATGGGTCCCACCTGGATGGGACTCATTCACCCAAAGTCGTGAATGGGTTGCACAAGGGCTCTTTTTCCAGTTGGTATGTTAGTGAGTGAAGAAATTAGGTTCATATGTTGATTTTGTGAGGTCTTTGATCAAAATAAGCCTCAGGATACACAATATGGGGTCATAGGAACCTATTAATGAAGACATAAAGGGTAATTAGGGCTAAAGACATAAATTTCAATGTGAAAGTGTGATTAAATACACTCTACAACATTAAAATGAGGTCCACTTAGCCTATAGAGGCACAATAACTAATGCGAATGTGTAAAACATATTACAACACTAGATTAAAATTATGTTTAATCTACAAGCCTTCTAGATTAATGTGAGAATGCAATTAAATTCATTTTACAACATTGAATTAGGATAGAGTTAGGTTAAATTAGCTTAAAAAGGGCCCAAGACCTAATGTAGATGTGTAGAATACCTCACAATACTAGACCAAGGAAAAATTAAGTTCAATTTGTCATTAATTATTCCCATATCAAGCAAGAGATACTTTTATCTATGCTACAGCTGGGTCTAAAGGGTAGGGGTGGAGCAAGAATAATTCCCAATAGTTAAGACAGTATTTTCCAAAATGGGTAAGAGAATATATTTTGCATAAGTTTAATGTTATTTAGAAGATGGAGTGGATGGATGCTATTGCAACGTATAGTCCTCAGAAGACTCTTACAAAGGAAAATAAGGAAGATAATGCATACATCAAAAAAATAGCAAGATTGTAACCTAATCCTTTTTCCATAACTTTATTTGTATGGGTAGCTTTATGTGATAAAGACTATAACAACTCTATGATTTTACTTCTTCTCTGAAAGGTTATGCATATGTTATAAAGAATATTTGATTCAAACATACATATTTTTATATAAATTTTTCTATAGGAAGCTTCTATTATGTGACTTTGGTAGACTAAAATATATATTCACTTTTGTGAACTGCTATTGCACTAGTAGTCCAAAAGTGCATAATGCAATAAAAGGAAATAACCAACTGGAACTTGATCTACATATATGCATGTAGAAATTTTCACTCTATGCTTCCAAATATGAAAGTGTTAAATACATGACCAAAGGTGACATCAAATGTCAACCAGTGGATTTCATACTTCAAGTTGTAACATTTCAAGGCTAGAAATTATGAAACCTATAGGAAAATTGTTTATATTTTTTTAAGCATTACATATTTTGGGTAAATTAGTTTTCATTTAGGAAAAAAATCACAACCCTAGGTTGTTACAACATACTGGAAAATTTAGAAACTCATAAAATGGAAACAATATTAATTCCAAATCTAAGTCTACATAGTGTCACATAATCACTTTCTATCACAAGTGCTTCTAAAATGGAAATTTTCCACAAATCCCTAGTAGGAGATAGACACCCTAGGGTGACTTTGTCATCCAAAATCTTCCTTACATCTTTAGAATAGACTAATACCTTATGTAAGTTTACAAATCTAGAATTTTATTTCTAGGTCTCTATGTCTATAATAGGTTTTTTAGTCCATTTTCAATCATAGTTAACCTTAACATACATAAACATAAGCTAAAATTGGAATTTAATGGTTATTCTTGGAGAAAGCATAGTCATCTAATCATATTATATGCCTTCCTACAAATGAATTGTATACCTATGAATCCCTTTAGTTGTGATGACATTTATATGTTATATGAAGCCCTTGAGGACTTTATCTCACCTAGATCATCCACTAATGCTTGCAAAATTTTGGTACAATAAAGAGAAATTAATGCAATCACACCCTAACTTATCATTTATCCACCTATGCAACAACCTAAAGTCTAAACTAAACCTGTTCTTATTATAGGACCACCAAAAAGCAAACCAAAGCCTCATGGCCACATCTTAAACTTTGTAAAACAAATCAAAACAATCCTTTGTACAGTCATCAAAAGAATCCAATTTCACAAATTCTAGGAAAGAGGAAAACAAAAATTAAACATCCACTTGTGATATAACTAATTATGAAAAAATACCTTCCTCAAAAGAAATGGAAGCCATTTATGGAAGAGTGTGTCAACTCTTGAAACAATTTCTTTATAATGGAAATTGATGTGGTGCAAAAGAACAAGGCATTTGTGTTCACGTAGAGCTTAATGGACAAAAAACAACAAGAGGTCCTAGCTATTATCCTTCAAAATTAACAAAAGCATCAAAGAGACCTTCACTTAATGCAAATATCATCATGTAAGATTCTTCTAAGACAAATTTAAATTTGGTGCATCTTAAAATGATAGATACTACATGTGATGATATGTTGTTGGATACCTTTCAAAATTATGAATACCTGGCTGATTATTTGGGTATGTATGACACTTTTCCTAGTCACCATCATAATCGTAGATTTCACTATTATTTAAATGTTAAGGCATATTTTGGGAAAAACAATTAATCATGCAATGATGAGAAAATGAATTCCAAAGAATTCTTGATATTCCAAATCGTAATATGTTACTTGTAGGAGATACCATAAACATACCATTGGGCCCATATAATGAGGAGAAGGTGATTCAAATAGGATAATTTCTTGATGATAACAAACAAGAAGATCATGCAACATTGTAATATAAAATTTCCTAAAATCTTTTCTTGGACTTATTTGGATATGCTAGGTATTAACCCTATGATAGTTATGCATAACATTGTCCTTGAAAAAACTGCTAAACCCATGAGGCAAAAGATATGCTAGATGAATCTTAAGGTAGCTTTATTGGTCAAGGATGAGATTGAAAATCTCTTACAAGTTGGTTTCATCTACCCTATTGATTATTAAGGTCTTGGATATCTAATATTGTTGTAGTTGTAAGACTTGATAATCACATTAGGATATGTATAAATTTTCATGATCTTAATAAAGAATATTTAAAGGATGATTTTCCCCTTCCTAACATACACACGATAGTCCCCCTTGGTTCTCAAACCAATCACCTGGCTAATGCTGTTGGAGCCTTTCACATCATAAATTTGACCCATAGTCTAAATATTAAAAATCTTTGGCTTGAAGGGGATTCTAAAAATATTATTGATTGTCTTCTAGGAAGGTCCCCCCCTCGTGGACAATTAAATCTTGGATAGATAATGCCATTTCAACTTTAGCTAGGTTTGATAATATAAAGATTTCACATGCCTATAGAGAAGCCAATGCTGTGGTGGAATTTTTTGTGAATGAAGGGGTCAGGAGAAAAGGACAGTGCACTTGGCTAGATATTAATGAATTAAGTGTTAATGTCTGGGCCTTATTGGACTATGATGAATCACATGGGCAAGAAGTGAGTTATCCCATTAATGATGAAAGGACAGGCTTTTTACATCGCAATCATTAGAGTATATGGGACTAAGCTTAGTTTCCTAATCTGTCAGATTTCCTAGCACACTTTGTGGGCTCTTAGATTTGGTGGGTCCATTTCTAGCATTGTTCTCACCTCTATCTACCCCACCATGCTTTCCAAAATAGGTGGAGATAGGAAAAGAGTTGAGCCAAACAACTTTGAGACACATACTAAAAATTCTATAGCATGGAACAAAGTGAAAAGTGGGGGCTTACTCCATTTTCTAGAGAAACTCCATGGATCTAATTAGGAGGCTACAAAGCATTTTGAGAAAAATTGGAATAATGGAGAACTTAGCCTTTTTGGTAGAAAAGTGGAGCTCAATGAAAACCTTATAACCAATGTGACAGGGACGTCTACTGATGGCCATAAATTTTTTAGGGATAGGGTTTTCTCTGATGAAGTTGTCATCAGGTTTCTAAAGAAAGAGAAGGAAAGACTAAAGTTGGTAAAAATTTCCAACAGCTACTTCAAAGTCGACACCATAAAAGCTATCTGGAGAAAATTTATTCATGTTATCATGGAGTAAATTACTGTCAACGACCGCTTCACCAAGGTCTACGGCTATCACTTTGCTCTGCTCAATCATTTCCGCTACAAGGTCAGGGTTTCTTTTCCCTACTATCTCCTATGTTCTTTGAGAAAAAGTCTAGATGATCACAAGAAAAACCCAAAAAGATACCCTATTTTGCATACTGGTTTGATCAAGTTAATTGTTGAACATTATTAAAATATGCCTACCCCTGCTATTTTGGATGCCCCCCTGATTCTGAGGATGATGATACTGAACCCAGCTGCTCATGGAATTTTCCCAATTTAAGCCCAGTTAGGAAGGTCCTAAGCCCGTCCACTGTCCAAAAGGGTAAGGAATGCCTAAACCCCCATTCTGTGAAATCCTACTCTACACCTAAACCAAGAAGCTCTACCCTTAAAACTAGGAGAGCTGGTAAGGCCATTTTGGTTAAAAACCTTGTGTCATACTCTGAAGAATCACCTAATTCCAAGGATTTTGGTGCTATTAAGACTTCGTCCTTTGCTACTCCTTCATTGGAGATAGGTTAGAATTAAATCCCCTGCTTCCCCTACTCCTGCTAATACTTGCTTCAACCTTGAAACGGAACCCTCTATGGATGTTTTGAGTTTAGCTAGGAATACTGAAGTTGACCATTTTAGAATTTCAAAATGATTCTTTCATGAAATCAATGAGTTAAAGATAAAAAACTGGGCCCTTCAAAGCAAACTGTAAGAAATGGGAACCAATATTTCGGCGCTAAGCAAGAAAGAGGCGGAACGAAAAGATCACGGTGCCAATAAAGAAGCCCAAATCTAGGCAGGCTTGGACAGAAGTTTGGAAATGGAGTTGGATAAAATTAAAAATACGGTTAAAATAATTGTTGAGCAGAACAATAGGATGGCAAGACATAATGCCATCATCATCAACGCCATGACTGAAAAAATTGGACAAAGCTCAAGAGAGGTCTTTGGTGGTTGATCTGGAAGAGGTCAATGATAAAAACCAGGATGAGGATGCTGGTATTTCTAAGAGAACCAAGGAAAATTTGAAGAGAAATGTTCCTCTTATGCCACAGATGATTCAAACCTTCAAGAAAGGAGTTTAGGATATGCAAAATCTGGAGGCTGAGACCGAGTCTATTCTAAAGACTCTGGGCTAGCTATGGTCAGTTTTCTTGTTGGCTTTTTGGTTGGTTTTTTAATTAACCTACCTGGTCTTTTGTGGTCAGCTGCTATTTTTTCTGGTTTTTTCCTTTTGTGCAGCCTATTTCTTTCTGCTGGACTTTTTTTCCTTTCTCTATTGTTGTAAATTTTGTGGTTTTGGGTCCCTGTAAAACACATTTGTCCCTTTATCAAAAACATACACAAGATAGTTGATTCAACTACATGACATGCTCTATTATCATTTATGGATGGTTTTTCATAATATAATTAGTTTTTTATTAATCCTCATTGATCAATTTAAAACAACTCTCACTACACCTTGGGGAATGCTTTGTTGGGTTGTCATGCCTTTTGGATTGAAAAATGCTAGAGAAACACATCACAAATTTATGACACTAATATTTCATGACTTTATACACAATATTTTGGAAGATCATATCGATGATATCTTTGCTAAGTCTATAACATGTCAAGATCTTGTCAAAATCCTTTTTTAGATCTTTGAGAGATATTTGTAAGTACAACATGAGGCTCAACTTGAAGAAATGTTTCTTTGGTGTTGATAGTGGGAATTTTTTGGGATTTATAGTGTTGTTATTGCAAGTAGACCACTGTTATCCTTTTATAGGTCAATTCTTGTGCTTAAGGTGCTAAGTTGGGTAAAAGTCAATTGAAGGTAGATTTTCATGTCGAGTTGTCCATAGAAATGTTGATCATAGGAGGGAATAGGGATATCCAAAGCATTGGTGTGGAATTTTTCCTCATCATTTCTATTTTCTAGCTATGTAAGTGCTTCTTTGATCTACCATTGATCATGTTGTATGTGAGAAATCTACTCTTTTTAGAAATAAATGTTCTAAACAAGATTCTATTGTTTACATCATATCTCTATTATTTGCACATTAGAGTATCAAACCTTCACATGAGACAATTGTGATCTCAGAGCCTTTAATGTCACCCATATTTTTTGCACTAATTTTGCAATAGTAAAAAGTTCATTGTTGATTTTGCATGTATAAAAATCCTTTTTAATTTTTCATCCTTTTAAGGAATGCTCTAAGTTTTCATGTGTAATTCAACTTAGACAAAAAATCTAAATTAGTGGAATTTTTTATTAGCTACTAAAACTGAGTATTTTTTTTGTGAAAGTGAATAATTATTTTCCCACTTGAATTAAAATGATATCATACTAGATTATAAAGTGTTAAATATTTCATTCCATTGAAATTGTTTATGCACTAAAAAATATAAAGTGCCAAATTTATTGGGGATCAAAATAATAATCAAATGGGGTTGCCAGTGTGATGTGTCTTGTGCACTTTATATTAATGTTAAAATTTTCTTTTGTGATTCTAAGTTTAAAATCAAAAGCATGAAGTGTGATCAAGCCTTCACATTTCTATACATTTATTTGTCTCTAGAGCATCTATTATATGTTGAGTCCTTGAAATGTCCTAGAAATGCCTATTGTGAGGGTTGAAGAACTATAAATCAATGAGTTAGAAATAAAAATCCTAATTATAATTCAGAAGACTATAATATTATAGAGGAATGTTTAATAAAAATTTAAATTAAATTGATTGTAACTCAAATAATGTGGTATTTAGAAGTATGGACAATTTATCTACTCCACCATTACTTGTTGCATAAAATCTAGAGTTGTTTCACCCAAATCCTTCAAAGGTTTTTTCTAGAAAATATCACATGGAGCATTTTAACATCATCTTTTACTAAGCTACATAGTCTCTCTTCATTGTACTTTTCATTGTATCATCTTATTTTTGGAGGGTAGCTTCTTCTCATAAGGTTTTCTACCTTTCTTTATTTTATGGGAGATTTTCATTGTACATGGGTAACTCATTAGGCCTAGTTTCCAAAACATATCAATCTTTGTGCTAGGCTAAGTTGATATTAAAGATGGGTGTTAGAATAGATTTATTATTTAATTTAATGATTCTTGTTTATTTATTAATCCACCATAGAAATATATGTTTCATTTGAAGAGTTGGTAAGATATGTGACACTTCTCATTTTCCACTTCATGGAGCATTCTTTCCACCTTGATTCGAGCACTCCTATAGTGACTCAAACTAGTCATCCTAAATGTAAAATATTTCTCATTGTAAATTTCATCCAATATCTTATCAATCTATTTGCATATAGTTGTTTAGCTTCATATGGTTTCTTTATGTTTCATTCTCATAGGGTTGATGTTGAAAATCTAGTTTTGGATCTCCCCTAAACTATTGGACATTAATCCTTAAATTTATGTCTCATAATCCCAATGAAGTATCATTTCTCTAATCCAAAAGCACCTCATACTATTGAGAGTTCATCTATCCTCTACTACATCTATCATTTTCTTCAAAGTGTTGATCTCTTAAAAACATATAATAAATACATCTTTAATGAAATCATTATCACTATCAATATTCAACGATTCTTCAACAATGACAAACATTCTCTCAACTCTTATGGTTGCAAAAAGCTTCTTTAGAATAATATCTTCTAATATTGAAGAATCGGTTGCAATGCTTGAAGACGTACCTACCATACCATACAAACCCTCTAACTAAAGTTGAGTACCTTTATATTTACATGATCTCTCACACGTGCATTAGTAGGTCGAGTCTTTGATAGTAGCCTTTGGTAGCATTTTCCTTTCTGGAGGTGACCTCTTAGGTAATCAAATTCTTCACTACTAGGATTTTCCACACTCAGCATGCCAAAATTTCCTTCCACTTTTTACACACCCAACTTTATCAACCTCTATTTTTCTTCCTTCTCACTAAACAATAACACTTAGAAATGTCATAGTTATTATTAGAACGACATATATGGACACCTCAAAATTTCCATAATAGATATACCAAAGTACACAATGGAGTAAAGTAATATATGATATGGTAATACAACTATGATGGAGTATGACTGCAATAACTATAGTAGATTGAACAACTCTAATAAAATTTAATAGAAATTGAAAACAAATAGATCACTTAAGCATTATTTGATGACACACAAATGTTTATGTTGGAGTGTACACTCTAATAGATAGATTCCAAAATAAATATATAAAATATTTTAAATATGGAATTTTGTCAACATATGTTATTGTAGCTATTTGGGTTGTGATGAAGTTAGTCATGTCTATTGTGAAACCAAGCAGTTCTCAAGTCATGGATTATATTTCTTTTATACCATAGCCAAAAACTTCACTATCATCAAAAGGTAATTTTTGACATCATTTTTTCGAAAGAACTACTCGGTTATAGACCCTCCTGGATGTGGAATGTGTTCGGTTTCATATAGTGTTGGATTAAATTAAGTTGAAATGAGAACTATGTTCCACAAAAAACCATTCGCAAGATGCCCCCTAAATTCAAGGATAATCATAAGATAGTAATCTCCATTAACAATCTTGATCATTGCCAAGAAGATATGGTTCTACAGGTATAAATTTCTAAAATAGCACATTTATTTCCAATTATTATAGGTCTCATATATTAATTTATTGTTCTCTAAATTTCTTAAATACTTTAAATGAACTTAGATATTATCAAATGAATATTATTTTGGCTACTTGTGAGATCAACATAATTTTTGGTATGGACAATGCATGATAGAACATGAAATAATAAAAATGTTTGGGGACAAGAATAGAAAATCCAATCATTCCAATTAGGACTTAGTAGATAAATATTTAAGGTAATTTAGCTGCCATTGGACATGTGTGATCCTACTAACTCACACTTCAAGAATCCTTTGCAAGGCCAAATAGGTATGTGGGATAATAGAGAAGGGTATACCAACCAAACAACACAAATATAAATACACAATACCTTTCAGTGGAGATTCAAAGTAAATTCAATGTTTCAAATTGGAACATGAATTCCAAATAAAATTATGCCAGGTGAATACCTCTTATTTTATACAAGTAACATTTTATTTGTACAAGGTACAAGACCACTTTAATAAGTTTTTACAAGTAGAATATTTTATACTTTTAATTGATTATTGAAAGTTGTAATTGTCAGGGTTGAATTTGGCCCTTAATTTAATTCTCATTAATCAAAATTTGATTAACTTAATTAAAGTTAAGTTTTTTTTAAGAGAAAATATTTTGTTAGATATTGATGAACAAATGGTTTGCTAATTAATTAAAATTCATAAATTATTTAATTAATATTGAATCTTTCAAAATATTTTTTTTAATAATTTCAACTTTCAATGATATAACATTTTATATTAATTAATAATTTTTCATTATATAACATGAGAAGAGGGTTCCACACCAAAAAATAAAATAGTATTACAAAGAAATTCAAATTTTGTGCTCCAAGGAAACCCCAAAACTATCTATGTGAGTAAATACTTTCTAACTAGTAAATGAGGTATGGATATGAAAAATGTAGTAATAATAAAGTACCATAAGAAGAACCAAATTTAATACAAATTATCTTTGGAGGTTTTTATTTTATATCAGAAATATGTGATTCGACCAACAAATGTGCCTATACCCACTACCAAAATAGATCAACAATGTTAGTTTTAAGGCATTAAAGTACTACAATTCCAATAGTTTTCCAGAATTAGAGCAAGTTTTCATGACCAATCAACAATACTAGACATTAATCGTAGATATCAAATATAGGACCCAAAATATGTAACATCATTTAGGGAAGAAGACAATTTTCCCCATCTTCAAATGTCAAACAACTTTCCTAAATTTCAAATCACTAATTTTATTTTCTATTTTAGGAATATTTTATATCATGCATTCCTTAACTTGACAATCAAAGATAAATTATAACTAAATTAATTATGATCTCTCATATAGACATATCCTAATAGTATTCTAAAGATTATTTGATAGAACAAATACTATTGAATAGGGCATTCCCCATAATATAGCTTTAATAATCTACTTGGGAAAAGAAAGAAAAACATAATTTTATGTGAATCATTTATACCCCTCAATCATATCTTTCAAGTGAATGAATACTATACATTTTAATAAACAAGAAAATTTAGAAACTTATATTAGACATCACCTTCTTTCCTCCTCTACTACCACTCCCTATCTACCTACAAGTATTTTCCCAAATATTGAAACTGAGGGATTGCATGCTACACCCATCACAACTACTCTTATTACAAACACAATATCTATTTATCCCATAATAGTTGTTGCAATTATCACACTCCATTGATTAATGGTGTCCTCTCTCCATGCTTAACACCATGGCTTCCCCTTTGAATGCATGAAATAACAACAAATAAAATCAACCTTTGTTATATCTTGTAATAGTCTCGAGGATGCTCAAACAACTTATTACAAAAGCACTTGCCATTGGTAGGAGGAAATACCCACCGGGTACCCTTCCCACTTGGGGGAAAGGCTCAAGGCCCTCTCACCCCTACCATGGTAGGGGGTGGTAGGTACCTCGGGTACCTCAAAACCCAAAAAACTATTTTTTTCATTATAATTTTTTTAAAAAAACCGCAACACCTTAAAACACACTTTTAGCAATTTTTTTAAAATCTGCAAGAAAAAATATTGCAATTTTTTTTTCAATTTTTACCTCCATTCACATGCTATGGAAGGTCATATGGTCTCTTGGGAAAAAATTTCTTGCCTTAGAAATTCCCGATACTAATTTTAGTGATTGGATAGGTGATCTTAAGGTTTTTGTGCCTTCTGAGCATGATGGAAACCTTTGTTTAGGTTCAAAATGCACAAAAAATATAGCTACATTCCAAATTTGGAAAAAGAAAAACTACTTCAAATCTTGTTATATTTGGCGTCAAGAACCCAAATCAGGCGAAAAATGGCAATTATGACTTTCTTGACACTCCAAATCCAACAGCGAGGTTGTTTTGATGCCAAAATGTACCAGAAATTTCTCACCTCCAAAATTTACAAAAAGCAAAGTGGATTCATATTTGAAGCCTATAACCCTTGTTGAAGAAAAAAACCTCATAAATCGAGATGAGGTTCATTGAATCCATGGTTTGATACAATGTTAGAATTGGGAAACAAGCACAAAACCAGGAGCCACAAGATCAAGCAACAAACAAATACACCTTCCAGACAAGAGATTTGCAAACAATATATGCAATATTCTTCCATAAGAAAAATATCTAGTAACAAGAGACTCTCAAGAAGATATGAAAGCTTGAGAGATAATTACAATGAGGGTTTAGTGCTTATAAGAGCAAAACCCTAAATGAGAAAAGTATTAGATCATGACAAGTGTCAACATCACATGAGATGAGACATAATGATTTAATAATAGCTCACTTTAGTTAACTGAATAAAGAACTTCTATGTTAAGCTTAAGTGCATGAGAGTAAATTAGACTAATAATCAATTAAATATTAATTAATTATTATCTAATGCATGATAACTCTAAAATTGATGATAAATCACCAACTGCCCATCATAAAAAGGACTCACTTATGCCATAATTAGTAGAAAATATTTTGATGGAAAGAAAATCATTGTTGAAAAAGACAAAGAAGAACATATTCTTGAAATTCCAAATCAAAGTGCACTATTTATGGTGGATACAATTAACATATCGATGGACACATTTAACGAAGATAAAGTGATTCAAATGTAAAAGTTCCTTGATGAGGATGAACAAGAAGACCATGTAACATTATTACATGAATTTCATGAACTTTTTGCTTAAATTTTTTTGGATATTTTGGGTATTGATGCTAAGATAGTTACACACAACATTGTCCTTGCACAAGATACTAAACTAGTAAGACAAAATATATGTTAAATAAATCCTAAGATAGATTTATTGGTTAAGGTTGAAATTGAAAAACTTCTAGAAGGTGGACTTATTCATCTTATTGATTATTCCTCATGGATCTCCATCATTGTAGTGGGTGGAAAAACATGATAATCATATTATGATGTGCATGAAATTTTGTGATATTAATAAAGAATATTTAAAAGAAAATTTTACCCTTCCTAATGTTGACATGATAGTGGATTCAAATACTGACCACACTTTCTTATCATGCATGGATGCCTTTTTAGGATATAATAAAATCATTATCAACCCTCAAGATCAATACAAGACAACATTTACTACACCTTGGGGAATATTTTGTTGGGTTGTCATGCCTTTTGGATTAAAGAATGTAGGAGCAACATATCAAAGAGCAATGGCATTGATATTTCATGATTTCATACATAAAATTTTGGAAGATCATGTTGATGATATTCTTGAAAAATCCTTAAATCATCAAAATAATGTTAAAATCCTTCAAAATATCTTTGAAAGAATGTGCAAGTATAACATGAGATTGAATCTGAAAAAGTGTCTTTAGTGTGGATAGTGGAATACTCTTAAGTTTTATAGTATCCCACAAAGGCATTGAGGTGGAAACAAATAAAATTGATACTATCATTAACATGCCACCTTGAAAGAACATTTCTTAGTTATGTACTTTACAAGGAAGAATTCAAGCTATCCACTATTTGGTGGGATCTTTGGAAAATTAGACCTTACCCTTTACACAACTTCTTAAAGATTCACAATTTAAATTGAATGAGAATTGTAAACAAGCTTTTGAATGTTTGAAAGAGTACCTTGCTAGCCATCCTATTTTATAACCCTTCGTGGAAGAAAAACCATTAATCCTTTATATATCAGCATCATCCCATGATTTATTGAAGAAGGGAATTCAAGATATGCACAATCTCCAAGCTAAGGCTGCTGAAGCTCTGAAGTTCTTAGGTTAGTTGGGGGTTTCTTATTGGTTTTTTTTCTTTGGGTCTTTTGGTGGCCCTTGCTAGTCTCGAGTTGGTGGCTATTGTGTCTCTTGGGCTTTACTTTGATGTAGCCTTTTTGTCTTTGATGACTTTAATGCTTATTCTCACTCTCTGTAAACTTTGTGGTTTTGGGTCCCTATAAAACCCATGCTTTCCTTTATTAACAATATCACCCATGATTTAGTATCATTATTGGCTCATCAAGATGATAATGGTAAATAACATCCTATTTATTAAATTAGCCAAACACTAATTGATTATAAAACTCAATATACAATGATAGAAAAAAAATGTTTGTCTCTTGTGTTTGCTACTAGAAAATTGAGAAATTATTTACTAAATGCAAAAATTAATGTGGTTACAAAGTTTGATCCTCTAAAATATCTCTTCGATAAAACAAAATTATTAGGATGTTTAGCTAAATGGATTATGTTGTTCACAACTCATTTGATCTTAAATTTATCTCTCAAAAAGAAATCAAAGGACAAGCCTTAACTGATCATTTGGCCGATGCTCCTTCTCCATTAATGTTACCTAATATAGACTTATCCCTAATGAAAGTGTGTTGAATGTCAAAAAGGAAACATGGGAATCATACTTTGATGGTTCTAAGTGTCAAACTAGCTCTAGAGAAAGGGTTATAATAACTCTTCCTTTAGAAAATCTTATCCCTTTATCTCACCATCTAAATTTCCTATGCATAAATAACAAGTTACAAAGTACAAAGAAATAATTGTTCGATATGTGAAGCATTATGCTTAGGTGTTCAACAAAGTTCAATATTTGGTGAGTCTCAATTGGTCATTAAACAAATAAATAGGTCATATCAAGAAAAATATGACAAATTAGTTCAATTTAAAAACCTTGTGCTGACATTGATGGAACATTTTGAATCATATACCATTTTCAATATTCCTTGAAAGGATAATCGACATGTAGATGTAATGGCAAGTGCCACTTACCTTGTATCTCTTGATGATACTTTTATGGATTTTGCGTATGTTGTCCATTCAATTCTAAAACCATCAATAGATGAAAAACTAAAAGAAGCATTAGTGGTCACTATTGAAGACTCTCCTAAATTGTACACACAAATATTCAACTACTTAAAAGAAGGTACCTTTCCTAAACCAACCACTAAGAACATTAGAGCTCTTATTCAAAACTTTCTACTTGATATGTCATCCTAGTGGATATTTTATATAGATGATCCTTTGATGTTTTTGAAAGAGGAAAAAATGGGTTTTACAAGGACCCGAAACCACAAAGTTTACAAAAAAAAGATAAGATCGTTAAAGACACCAAAAGAAAAAAGGTTGTAAAAACAACAAGACAAGTGCATAGCCACCAAAAAGGCTAGCAAAGGCCACAAAACCAAAAATCCAGAAAAAAAACTAACAACAACTAAATTTGGGCCTTTAATAAATCCACAGTCTCAACTTCCAAATCATTCATATCCTAAACCCCCCTCTTTAAAATCTAAACCATCTGGGAAGTAGGAGGCACTTTCCTTTTAAGGTTGGCATGGGTCCTTTTCAAAATACCTTGGTCCTCATTCTTTCTTTTATCCTTGTTCTCTTCCAGATCAACTACCAGCGAACCCTATTGCATTTCTTCTAGTTTTTCAGACATAGCATTGATGATGATGGCATTGTGCCTAGCCATTTTATGGTTTTGTTCCACAAAAAAATTCATGTTGTTTTTTATTTTGGCCATTTCAGCTTCCAGAGTCTTGTACTTATCCTTAGTGTCACCTTCTCCTATTCCACTACTATTCTTTTTCCATTTTCCTTCATTTCTCAAAGTGGCTAGCTTCAGTTCTAGCTCCTCCAAATTGCTTTATAGAGCCCTATTTCTTTTATTAAGATCATTAATTACTTGATAGGCCCATTTCAAAACCTTGAAAAATGTCACCAATGCAATTTCTTGCAGAGGAAAGAATATCGCCAAACTGAACCCAATCTAATATGAGGTTAACATCATCTAGGTTGGGGGAGCTAGGAAATTTGGTACCATCAGCTCTAAAAGAGGCAGGAGGGGAGGGCACAAAATTTTTGCTAGCTTCAAGGTTCTCAACTTTTCCCTCCAAAGAGTTTACAGAGTAGGAAACCAACTTGTTGGTGGGGGAGCCCTTAAGAGTAGGATTCTTTAAGGGGACAGGGTAGTCGGGGTAGGTCTCAGTGTTAGCTTTAGCAAGCTGAGGTTTTCTAGGCTAGGTTTTCTTACCAAAAATCTCAGAGGATGGGTAGGCTTCAACAATTCTCTCTTGGAAAGGATGATTCTCCAAACCCCCACTGTCTATGTCATAGTCCTCAAATGTCGTGGAGGCAACATATTTGGATAAAGTTGACATGCTTTGATCTAGTGTTCATATATTAACCTAATATGACCAGGATGAAGAATATGGTATCTCCTGGGATTTTTCTTATGGTCCTCCAGGCTATTATTCAATGAACATAACAGATTGTGAGGTAGAGAAATCCATACCTTATGGAAAAAGTGGTTAAGAATAGAAAAATGATGACCATAAACTCTGGTGAATCTCCTGTCCAGGGTGACATACTCCATAATTACATGAAGCGCCTTTCTCCACAGTGCCTTGATGGTTTCAATTTCAATATAGTTGGAAATTTTAACTAGTTTCAATTTCTCCTTATCCTTCTTAGGAATTTTGATGACCTCCTCATTAGAAAACCTTTTGTCATGATAAAACTTCACACCCTTAGTGGACATTCCAGTAACCTCCCCTATAATTTTCTCATCTAGTTTCACCTTTCTCCCAAAGAGGATTATTTCACCATTGTTCTAGTTCTTCTCAAAATAGTCTGTGGCCATAGTATTAGGCCCATGAAGTTTTTCCAAAAATGGAACCATCCCACCTCTTACAATCTACTTCTAGACCTTATCTTTCCTCCTATGTACCTCATATCATTTTGTCTCAACTCTTTTCCTATCCTCCCCCATTTTTCATTTACACCTTACTGCAGAATTTACTAGTGCCAAGCACCTGTTGCAGATTTATGCAGCCATTCTAGTGTACCCACAAAGTGTATCATTTTTTTCTTCCCAGCTAAGTAATATGATGTGGTCCCATCAAATCTCTTGATTTTGATGTACTTATCCCATTTCCCTTTAATTATTAAATGTATTTTCCTCTTTCCCATGTGTAACATCATAATCTAGTAAGGCCTTGACTTTAGTTCTCAAGTCCCTACAATTTTTCCACGTGTTCAATCCTTGCTTCCTTACCCCTTCATTTTCAAAGTAATCTACCACATTGTTAGCTTCACTATAGAAATACATGATACTTTTACTTTATCTAACTTGTCTAGAATACACTTTACTTCATCAATCCAAGTCTTTATCGACCAAGAGGGGGGGTCCTTCCTAAGAGATAATCAATGTATTTTTAGAATCCACTTCTAGCCATAAATTTTTTATATTCAAATTATGAGCTATAGTCCTTTGATGTTATTTTACGTAGGTGTCTTAAAAAATCAGAAATCCCTATAGCCCTTGAGGAAGCTCATGTTGGTTCTTGTGGGGGACCATTTGGAGGAAGATTATTAGTTCAAAAATTAATCTGCATGGGATAAATTATTGGAGACATATGGAACAATATTTTTTAGAGTATGTTAAGAAATATCATAAATTGTAAGAACATAACAATTTGATCCATGATCCCACTTCTAAACTTTGTGACCATGTTCCTATTTGGCCATTTTTCAATATGGGGTCTGGATCTTATTGGAAAGCTATCTCCTCCCTCTTCTTTGAGGCACACGTTCATGATTATCGTAACAAATTAATTCAAAAAATTTGTAGAAGCCATCCCTCTTCACTCCACAATAATTGATCCAATTTCTTGTTTCATATTGGAACGTGCACTATTGCTCACTAGAGTCTTCCTTTTACATTAATTTCATACAATGGAACCCAATTTAAGAATAATGATGTAAATATTTTTGGAAACATTCCATATTTAACACCATTTATCAACACCTTACTACACATAATCTAAAGCTCAAGTTGAATAAAATAATAAAACTCTTGAACAAATCCTGAGAAAAATGGTAAGAAAACATAATAAGGATTGGTACACTTAATTATCTTATGTGTTGTGGGATTACTACACTAGTATCCAAATACCTATAGGAACCACACCTTATAACCTTGTTTATGGTGCCAATGCAATAATTCCTTTAGAGTTAAAAATCCCCTCACTGAGGATTGCTCTTAGAGGGCTTATTGATTACACTATGTATAAAGAAAAATGATTAGAACAACTTGAAATTCTTGATGAACAAGGCATCAATGCTCTTGAGCATCTTCAAGCCCATTCCAAAAGGTTGCAATGTAGTTACAATAATAATGTCATTCCCCACTAATTTGACAATATTATTTGGTTTTGTATGAGAATCAACATAATGTTAATGTTGCCTCAGGTGAAAAAGGAAAATTTATTCCAAATTGGTTAAGACTCTATGCAATTGATGAAATCTATGTGTTTGGTGTATATACATTAACAAAAATAGATGGAATACCTCTCAAAGAGCCTATCAACACTACACATTTACGTAGATATTACATTTAGAATTTCCTTTGAATAGTATGTGTATTAAAGCATGTTGTTATATTTAGTAGATAGTTTTCTATTTTTATCTCACATTGGTTTATTCTTGACAAACACTCCTTGTGTGTCTTGAATTATGTAGAGTAATTATTCATTATGTTGAATTACTATTTCATTATTGCATACTATTAAAATATCATATGTGTTATGTTAAATGAGATCATTACATGTATTTAATTTCTTAATTAGATCTTATGTGCATTTTAGTTTAACATATAAAACCTAATCAAAATGTGGTATGAGATGTTTAAGTTAAATCACATAAAACTTTGATCATGGAGATATTTATTAAATACTCTTACAAAATATTATTTAATAGATCACATTGCAATCTAAATCAAAAGAAACATGAAATGATCATATATATATCATAAAAAGTTTATATACATGTCATTTGAGATACAACAGTGCTAGTAAGGCCTATGGATACTAGACTCCTCAAGGCCTAGCGGTAGTACCCATCGCAAGACAGTGGATTGTGATCTAATAATATGGCTCATCTACTCCCATAGGCCCAACTCTTTACCTAATGTAATCCCCTCTTGTAACATGGTCACCACACACTCCTAATCTATGTGATCTATCTCATCCTACAATCTAGTAATCTCTCCCTACAATTGGATGAGTTCTAACCACATGAAGGATTGTACCTCACTATCGATTGGAAACTCATAAGCTTGAAGCTCCTCATATGTTCTTTGAAGCTATGCAAGCTCACCTCTTGCTTAATGATCCCTAGTGGCAGATAGATCAACATGGCTTGTACATAGTCCTCCATCTCGCTAAGGGATTGAGTAGGTCAACATGACACCCCATGCTAGGTGGAGGCATATGCTCCACCTATATGGTTAGATCTATAGGGAAGAAATGGGATATATTTGCAATGAATCAATGAAAGAGGTCTCACCACTCTCAAGTGGACACTACATGAAGAAAACAAGAAAGAACATTAGAACATTCCATGATATATACAAAATCTTAAAAACATAATAACAACATAATAGAATGTATTGTTACCTAGATCTCCATTTCATCACTTGAGGTATTGTTTAGGACAATAGGTCCATTGTGTGTAGGTAGTGTGGAAGGTGTAGTACCACTAGCCTCTACACACTCATGATTGTTGATGCTTGTTGCACCTACTAACTGTGCCTAGATGACTTGAGAATGAGATACATGTCTCTCCTTGGAGGCATCTGTGGCCTCATCCATCTCATAAAAATCATCAGTCATTAACTCTAGATCCTCCTCATCCTCATCCCCTGGGACATTTTCTTTACATTCCTCCTCTACATCTCCATCGAACACCTTCTTTCTCTCATCTCCCCAACCTAGAAGAGGTCTAGCATCTCTTACGAGATGATTGTGAGGGAAGACGTGTGTTGGTAAAGTCCTCACCTTCTAATGCTCATAGGCTATAGTGGTTCTTACATCATATAGGTCTGATGCTTGGGGCACATCATGGTCCTTGTCATCTGAGTCACTAAAGTACATATCATTAACCATGGGACAGTAAATGTCTCCATGTCTAGAGCCACTCCATGCCTATCTCAAGTTTGTAGGTCATGGCCTTAAGAATAACTATATCTATACAAACCATATCATAACCCAATCTAATAAAAGGGCATCACTATATAGTCATTTTGACCTAGTAGGATCCTATCCTTCTACATCCTAATAAGCTAATGCATGCGATCTAGCCACTAGGGTATGATGAGATAGGGCCTCCATACTACCTCCTCCTCCTACTCTAAGTAATCAAAATAAATCCTCCACTATAAAAAATATTCAAACTTCTAGGCCTATCTCAAAGTATAGTTGAAAGCTCCTAGGTACCCCAAGATCAATACTATGGGATAACCCATAGTGCTAGTACATGTGGTATGCTCAAAGTCCCACACTTACAAGAGTGTACAATATACTATGTTCTCCAACTCTTTATACACAAATTGCCTAAGATCATAGTAAAGGTGAGCTAGCATAATGCAAACCCATGCATAAACAGTTTGATGATGCTCCATCTCATGGATAGTGTGAAAAATGCTACCATCTAGGTGTATTCCTCATCCATTAGAACAAGAGTTAATGCCATTGTAACAACCATAATCCACTGCATCAATGGTGAGTGTGCATGTAGGAGCCACTTAAGCTCCATGCATGCCTTGATCTTTGTTGGTGTAAAGGGATGACCGGTATAGTACTCAATATCATGTCACATTTGTGTGTGTGTGAGTGATCCTAGTCTCACCCTATATGGGTAGTCTAAAGATGTGATGAATATCCACAAGCATCAATGTCATCTCCTCAGACATAGATGGAATGTGGAAGCTTTTGCATCCCATCTCTCCACTAATTCCATTAGCATGACATAATGATAATTCTTAGGTGTCATAATATAAATCCAAAATAATCTAATTTCATGCAAAATATCAATCTCCTCTATGGTAATTTGGATAACCTGCTCCCAAAGAAATGTAAACAATCTACCTCCTAACTATTGACATGCATGAGGTGGAACTTGGAAAAGAAGGAATAATTCATTAATAAAATGGATAAAATGATTTCCCCCATGGGTTAGTAGAGTTGGCCTAATTCTTGAGTTTGCTCCCCAAGGTCTTGGGTTCAACTCCCTAGCCCATGACTTACCCTTCCACACACACTTGGGGCATGTGCTAGTTACTGAGCATCCCTAGGGGACTAGTCCCACCTCCAAGCTTGCCTTGTAAAGGGAACCCGCTGGGCTAGAGTCACTAAGGATACCCCTATGGATAACAAAAAAATACATAAATGACCATCAATACATTAAAAATAAATTAAAGTTCTTCTAGGATGCTTGGGAAAAAACTAGGCACTTGGACCATTTTTAGTTGGGAGGGTCATAGACACTTAAGATATTTTGGATGCTTTGTGAAAAAATAGGATGCTTTGCAAAAAAATTGAATAGGGTCCCAAAACCTCCTAATAATGCAAATATATATATATATATATATATATATATATATATATAAGTAAAAATATGAATGTCACCTTGTCTCATAAAACAATTAGTCTAGGAGGCTTGTATGGTCATCGGCTTGACATTTTCAATCACTCTACAAGGTAAAATATCAAAATTTAAATGTTAAAATTATAGTTAGAAATTTCAGTTTTATTCATATATACTCAATCCTATTAAAGAAAGTATATTTTATACTAAGTGCATGTCATTCAAACTAGTATATTCGAGGCTAGAGAACTCTATTTTTAATGTTCATTTGTTATGTCTGATTCATGGTTTCATCCTTGATCTTTTTCAATCTCTATCAATATGTGGTGTTGTAGACTTAATACCTATTTTAATAATTCACATCATCACACAAATGAATTTGATGTGGTCGTATTTCTATCTAAATTCCACCTCCATAAATCAAGAAGAATTAGGGGGCATACATCTAGCCTCAAATTTGATTCTCTTTATAAGTTTAATTTTGGATGACTAACAAATTAGTTTTGTAGGATATGGTTCCTAACATTATGGATGGATACAATGGGGGCTTCATTCTCCTTGTTTGCGAAAATCATGAATATCCTTTTTACAATATAATTTAAGTCCTTTAGCTTGCATTTGCACATAGTGTCATATGGCAGCTAAAGTGGGGCTTAATTTAGCATAGAAATTTGTACTCCTAAGTGATAGTACAATTTCATACTTAATTTGGACCTATATTAGTGACCTCAATTTTATGCATTTTACACTTCATAAAGAGGCCCCTAAACCCCTTTATTATGCATCCTAAGGCTTATTTTAAATATTTTCTAACATTACAACATGCATTAAATAAATGTATTCAATTAATTGAATGCTCCAAAATTTATTAATCCTGGATTTTTAGGCCACAACCCATTCACCCTTGGGTGAATGGGTTTCCTTTAAGATCCAAATTAAAATTTTAAACATGTTTTTGGTGACATTTTGAAGTCCTAGATTCAAGTTTTAAATGCCAACTTTCGAGATTTAATAAATGAGAAATTAGAAAGGAAGCCTATAAAACTTGGTCTTTTAACCATTTTACACTAGGTTGGAGAAAAAATATTAAGGAGATATTCACAAGATTAGCATTCAAGGTCAAGAAGAAAATTCATTCAAGAAAATTTGAAGTCTTGGAGAAACATTTTCCTTTTTTTTGTAGGTCTTCAAGCTCATTTTGTTAAGATTGATCAAGCATTGTTGATGATTGAAGATTGATACCTATGGTGGATCATGATGGATTCTAGGTTTTGGGGCATGCAACTATCAATTTCCCTAGATCTAATGACTTGTTTCCTTGTGATCCCATCTTCCATCTTCATTATACTAGCCACCTAAATCAAGGTATAATTAGATTTCTAATCTATTAGGGTATTTGACTTCTCCCTAACTAGGTCTCATGTTCATCATTCAAATTATTTAGGGATCTTATTCTAACACACTTGAATAAGGTTTCGTTGCATTCTAGCTCTTAACAATCATAGACACACTTAAGATTAGGGCTCATGCACACTTTCAGGTTTTAGATCTATATTTTTCATCAAGGTTTAATTACCAAACTTGGAGTTTGACTGAGACAAACCCCCATACAAACAAACCAAAAATTTTAGTTTTATTTATAGGTATGGATTTGAAATCAAATATTGAAAGGAATACAAAGGAAGAGAAGATCAAAAGCTATAGATCAGAAATTTTAATTTTTAGAAAGGCCTAATGAGACCCATTCTCCCTAGGGAAAATGAGTCTTAGGAGGACACTCAGTAGGAGATTTTTGTGATAGGTGCATAAAATCATAACCTTTTAAGATCTTCTAGAATTTTGTGGATTTTGTTAGATTAAGGTTTTAAATTGATGTTTCAAGTGTTACATTTCATAATTCAGTTTATTTTATTTTATTTTATTTTTCTCCCAAAAGTGCAGTTTAGGTTGATTTACCCCATCCTTAGTCATAAGGAAAAAAACAAGATCATCATTAAGATTGACTCACTTAAGGGTTGAAAATCAATCTTTCTCTAAGGGGTCCTTTATCCCTAATGAAATAGTGAAGTGTAGGTGCATAACTCCACTCAAAACCATCGACCTACATTTCCTCTATTTCATATAATATTATTTATTCCTATAATATACATTATATTAATATTATATATATTTATATTATATTTAAATTATAAAATTATATTTTTTTATATCATATTAATTCTCATCAATGAAAATAAAATAGGAATAAAATTTATAGATTGATTTACATATAAAATTACTTGTTAAAATGAAAATACTAAAAATATAATCTCCTTGACCATAATACAAGCTCCTAGCAACTCAAAAATTACTAAAAAGATGCATTTTTCTATTCCACACCCAATTTGAAGGATAAATTCACACATGTATTATTGTCACTTAAGTTGCTCATATAGAAGTGGTCCCCACTTATTTTTGTGCCTCTACATTATGATTTTTCTAAAAACTAAAATGGCATACAGAATCACAGAATATTGACAAGTGTCACAAGCAAACACTGATTCCACAAAATGAATAACCTTTGAATGGTGTTGCATATAATTACAAAAAAAAGGTGGGACATGGTGGGAGATTAAAAGATGCAACAAGTCTGTGGACCCATAATGACACATCCTTTTCTTTGTTACAGAACCACGAAAGGAAACTATGTGATGACACTCTCACATTGATGAGCTCTATAGGGTGATGGGACGGTTAGGTCCACTCCATGTGAATCAAGGTTGTACTAATTATTCAAATTTTTTCTTTCCCTCTAGATGGATGACCCACATTCAAAGTTGATAAATGCGTAGATAAATGAACAACCCTCATGCAAACAAGGAGTAATGGTGAATGTGACAAGCAATGTTTTGATTGTTGAATAAATTACCTCCATTAAATTCCTTTGCTTTAATGTAAATTCCCATCTCATTTTCTCATTTTTCTGACATAATAAGAAACATCTATAAAGGTACACAATTTTTGCATCAAATTAAGCTTAGAATTAAAAAAAATAGGTATGTATTTCTTTGGGAAATTCACCATTGTTAAAATATTAAAAAAAAAAAATCAATCCTACATAATTTTTTGCATGCAAAATATTATAGTCTTCACAAGTTAGCATAGAATTTTTTTTTTAAATCATTCTAAAAATATGATTCAATTAGCTTCACAACCCTCTACATCCATAAGGCCCTTTGAGAGGATATTATGGTCTAATTTACAGGATCCTCAAAATATCCTATTTTTTCTCATAGTCCTAAGGTAGTCGGTGGAATAATAGATAAATCAACAAATTGTAGGGATGATGAGCTTAAGAACTACGAGGAAAAAATCATTGGGGCAGAATTATTTCTTCATTGGTATGGAAAAATAAATTTTCATTCCCCAATCTCCAATGGCTAGATTTATGATTTAGGGAAGCCGGTTATCCCTAATTTCTTTGTAAATGTGGAACTCCTTAAACATCTTACTTTTGGATATAATGAAAATGTTAGAGGAATCAAGACATTGGATGGAAATTTCTTAATGTAGATAAATAAGAGATTTATTTCTCAAAATTTTCAACTCCAAAAGGCTACAAGTAAGGTTATAGACCTCAACTCTTTTAGACAAAAGTACTTGAAGGATAGGAAATACTTTCAATTGTATTGGATCCCTTAATTTAGACAAAAGGGTTACACTATAAAGTCGATGAAAATTCCTAATATTGAATCTAAGCCTTTTCATGTCAAGTTTTTTGAAGACTATTTCAGAAAAAATAAAAAAATAAAAAAAAATTGGTGCTTTTCCAAGCATTTTGGGAAGATGCAAGCCCAAAAATGTAGGTACCTCTCATTTACATGGTATTTGACATAAAATATCATTTAGTCAACAACGACTTTGACTATGCCAATTTTATAGTTGTGGTATATTCACAAACAACTATTAGATATGAAGAGAAATAGAAAAGAGGTGAATATTCAAATGGTATTCTCTCCTATGTCACATTCTTTTGAATAAAGCATAAGGTCATTGGAGCAAGGATTTGCAACTAAATATGAGAGATAACGAGGGAAATGATCTCCTACAATTTTGGACCCATATTTGTGACAAAGATTGTGGAGAATCCAACTATGTAATCTTTGAGAACCATTTTGTATTAGAGATCTTGTCAAGATTTGGTATTCTTGAAATCAAGTTAGACAAGGAAATTTTATATTTACTTAGGCCAAAATATAGAAGGCCAAAATTTGGAGTGCAACATAATTGGAGAGACTACTACCTATATGGTAGTTTTTTTGTTATTAGAATATATGGATGCACAGAGGGCCCCCATGTAATGCCCATATATGTGACATCTAGACTAATATTTATGGAAATTATGTGGTAGTTAAGTGAAACTGATATTTGAGGAAATAGAAAAGGGATCATTTTTCCCTTACATTACTTCATTTTCTAATTTCACTTCAACTAGAGAAGCCTGAAAAATTTTTACCCTAAAGGTTTTATATAGCTAGTCAAAATGACAATCAAGAGGGAAACTTTTTCTCACCAAACTAATGATAGTGAAGATGTCATAAGAAACTACAAGAATGATCATGAAAGAGATTGAAAAAAAAGTTAAATGGGATGCATTTATTAAGGCAGAGGCTACTAGAAAAAATAAATAAATATGATTGTGGGGAATTCAATGATATTGATGATCCAATTGCCAAGATTGACGAAATTCTGTGAAATTTTGTCAAAGTTGTTGGTAAAGCTCCCACCCTGTAAGACAATCTAGTATAGTAACCTACACCTAATCCTTCTACTAGAAGGCCCTAGGGACCTTTTATTATAGATAATGCTCAATCAAACCCACCACAAACCACCCCCCTTCCTCTTCTTTAGATAATAAATGTGGATTATCCCCCAAGGGAGTAAACACAAAAAGAATGAAAATTGAGCAACCATCATTGTTTATTAATTATTCTCTTAGTTAGGATGAAACTTATGATTCTAATGTCAAAATGGATGAATTTCTACAATATCTACCATCTCCGCCAAGACCAATTGTTGTTGGGATCTTCTATCAAAGTTTCACATTGGAATTGGTTATGGGGAGAGACAACCTCAATGATGTATGGGAAATCAAGCATGTTAAAAATTAAGTTTTGATGATGAATCTATAGGATCCCTAGAATTCAAATATTTTTTTCATAAGAGACAAGGGGGAGGAATACCATACAAGGCTTCAATTGGCACAAGTAGAAGTTCCTGTAGAAAAATATGAAGAATTTTCCAACAACGTGAGGGTAGAGATGAATTTTTAATAAAATAATATCACTCCTAAAGAAGAAATATGGTGGAGGATAGTGGATTTATATTGCTCCTAGAATGGGATATTGTTTCAACTATTGTTTTGACACTATTAGAAGACAAGAAGGAGAATATTATCTATTGAAGAAGAGGTAGAAATGGCATTGACAGGGTTAAGGTTTAACCCACAATGGGAAGCCCTTGCAATGTGGGAATTAGCCCTAAACACAAGTAAATCTATGATTTTTGAGGCATCAAAGTATATAAAATGGATTTTCATTGTAAAGAGGGTGTCTGATACTTATGCCCCTAAGGTTCCCTCACAAGTAGTGGATGTTGCCAAGTTCAATGAAGCGCCTATTCAGAGATTACAGGACAAACATGATGCATTTTTAAAGGACCATACCAATATCACTAAAGCATATAACTAATTGTAGATATTGTTAGCACAAATTTAAGCATCTCATCTCACAACTGCACAGGAAGTAGGATCTTCCTCTATAGTTCCCCCTGATAATTTGGTTCATAATCCTGACTGTGGAGAAAATGACTCAGATAATTTGATCACATGCAAGAAGGATGAAATTACTAGAATGCTCGCTTTGTTCATTGAAGGTTTCAAAGGTATTGTAAATAATGCCATTAGTTATGGTCACTATTACAGTGTCATATAGATCAATCATGAGGGTCACCTCATCATAAATTCTTCTTCTATCAAGGCCTACTCATGCAATCCAAATACTACTACAAGAAATGTTTTTACATAATCCATTGACTCACCTTTTACTATTTACAATTCAAATAGGCTAGTGGTTCTTGGCTATGATATATTTGGTACCTACAATTACAGTTATGAGAAGGTTGCGGGTCAGGTTCCAAGTGGGGATTTAGAAGAGGTGAGATGTGTATCAATATGTGACTCTCAAATTGATCAATGACCATAATTGCTCGATGGTTGTTGCAAACTTGACCTTCTAGGTAATATATCATTAATTAATTTCATGGTCAACATTTTTCCTAATAACACTAATAATAAGTGTGTAGATCATCCATCATAATGGAATGTTCTACCTTTTGAAAAGAAGATAGGAAGAATTATTATAATCTCCACCTTAACTAGGGTATTAGCATTCAAAATTTTTTAGATGCTAAAGCAACAAGAGCTTATTATTTTTGTCTCCATGAAGAATTTGAGGACTTGGCTTCAAGATATGTAGGAAATGGTTACTCCAATGGTATTAATTGCATTGGTAATACTTCACCACTTCTCTTTATTATAACCACAGTCTTCTATTTTATAATCATTTCTCTTTAAAATCTTCAGATATAAAAAAATGTAGTCATACAAAATCAATTAAGTGTGTTGGAGCAAAGGAAGGGGGGATATACTAGAGTTTGGTAGGCTCCTACAATTGTTCATGTGCAATATGAAATGTGGGACATGGTTTTAGAAATGGGATAGGATGTGTGCCCACAAGTTCAAATTGTATTGTCTTACTTGCAATCATAGGTAACAAAATATTAAATATATTGGTTGTATTTGTGTTATTTTAATTATTTTCCTTAAAGATATTCAAAAATAGGTTTAAGATAACTATACTTTTAGTTCAACTTCTGATCCGATAAAGATACATAAATTATGTATCTTTAGTTGCGATTGTCTCTTTGGCAACATCTCTTTTGATTTGGTGGCTAAAGAAATGCCACTTGAAACTTGTGGAGGCCAATTAATTTCAACTACTATAGTAACACATAACTTGTATAGTGAGGAGAGAAATATTGAGAATTTTTTCTAACAACAAATTAGAAAGAGATTCTAATAATTATTCAAAAGAAATGGTTTTAGGAAATGGTGGTTTTGGAACCCTATTCATAGGAAGCCTATTAGATGATACTCTTGCAACCATTAAAAAGTATTTCTTGATCTAAAGGATGACCATGAGTTTATTAATGAAGTCACAATTCTCTCCCAAATAATTCATAGAAACATAGTGAAATCGTTAGGCAATTGCATCCAAACTAAATTCCCATTATTGTTATCTTAACTCTTTTCAAATGGAACACACTTTCAACATTTACACCCTAAAGAATGGTTTTTTCCTTGGGCTTCATGTCTACAGATTGCAATGGAGATGGGGAGGCTTTGGTATATCTGTATTCTAGAGCATCCCAACCCATTTTCCACCGGGATGTTTCAAATTATCTAATATTCTTTTTAATGAGAGATTTTCTCCCAAAGTTAGACTTTGGTATTTCTCATCCCATATCCACTACCAATAACATACATGTTACTACAAGTCATATAAATGGAACATAGGGTTACTTAGATCCTAAATACTTCCAAACCTTTTAACTCACCAAAAAAGAAATGTATACAATTTTGGTGTATTCCTAGTTGATCTTTTAACAACTCTAAAACCTTTCATTAGAAATGGATAGTGAGGACATGAGTTTATCTAGTCTTTTTTCTATTGAGGTTGAACAACAATCACCTCACATAAATCTTGGATAGCAAAGTATTAAAGGGAAACCATCAAAAGATGGAAGATATGGCATGAATAACAAGAAAAAAAAATATTTATAAAGGAAAAATAGACCATGGAAGAAAGAGGTGGTGAAGGAATTTTTTTATAACAAGTACCACAAGAAAGAGAATTTCATGACAGTGTAAAGTAACAAAATATTTGAGTAGACAAGTATTCCCAGAGAAGTATCACAAATTAAATATAAATTTAGGAGTTACACTTTTTTGTCTATTATTGAGAGTACTCCAGAGGAACCATTCATTGCACTAATTTAGATGTAGACCCTCTGAATGATTGAGAAAAGGGAACAATCAAGCTTCATTTTTAGCTAGACTAGAAATAATTAATATTTTATTATACTAACTAATCAAAAATTATTTCTAGTCTAGCTAGAGATGAATCCTTATCATTCCATTTCTTAATTATTCAAAGGGTCAACATTTAAATCAATGCAATGAATGGTTTTTTTGACACACTCTCAACAGTAGATGGAAAAGTGTACCTCCTAAATTTATATCATGGTATTTGTGATGCTTCTCTAGGATTGCTTGTCTACTCAAATATTCTTTCATCACACTTTACACTATTATGTATTTTTTTATTTCTTGTGCCACCTCTCACCCAAAAAATTTCCTCCACCAAAACTTTCATTAATGATCAATTCATCTTAAGCAAATGAAGGCATTCTCTTGCTATAATTCTCATACCTTCCATCTATAGTAGATTTTCCTCTAATACTTTATTATCTAAGATTTTCGTTAGGGTATTGTGGTTGAGCCTTGACAAAAGAAGATTAGATAAACTCATCTCATTTCTATCCCTTTATAAAGAGAGAGGTTTTAGACTTGTTAAAATCTCAACTAAGACTATACCAAAACTATCTACATCTCTTTCTTTGGTGAGTATAAAGGTTTGAAAGTATTCAGGATATAAGTAACCCCTTGTGTCCTTTATATTATTTATGGTGAAATGTGTGTTATTAGTAGTAGAGATGAGATGGTAAATACCAAATTCTATAACTTTGGGAGACAATCTAGATCATTCAAAAGAATATTAGATGATTTTACATCCTGATTGAAAATGGGTAGGGATCCTCCAAAATGTAGATATGTCAAAGCCTCCCTCGTCTTGATTGCAATCTAGAGATGTGAAGCCTAATGAAAATACCCTTATTTCGAGTGAAATATTGAAAGAGTGTTTGATTTAGAATGAATTCAAATGCCAACAATGAGAATTTATTTTGGATGTAGCACCCTAACAATTTCACTATGTTTCTATGATTTATTTGGGAGAGAATTGTGACTTACTTGAGAAACTCATGGTAATCCTTTAGATCAATAGATT
>VDFB02378773.1:0-31288 GCA_007258455.2 Sequoia sempervirens
CCATTCCAATGAGAGCAAAAAAGTAAAGAAATAAAATGTAAGGAGTGAATCTGATTAGGATGTTGAAAGACTTGTTAAATGAAAAATAGAAACTAAAACATTGAATTTGAGTCTCCATTAGTCTTTTGAAACACTACAGTTGAATGAATTTAGTATTTGTATTGTTGTTTATTAGTGTTTATTACTATATTTTTTATCACTCTTTATTACTATCTATTTTTGTTTAATTCTTGACTACTGTTCTGCTAAACTATAAAATGTAAAACACACGGTGTTGTAAAAACAACTCACTGACAGTTGTAACACACAGGGTGTTGTAAAGTATTTTGTATTACTCTTGATTATTTTTTATTGGAATTATTTTGTATTACTATAATTACTTTATTACTTTCTATTACTGTATTTTAGTATGGACATTTCAAGGTGAAGAACATGAGACATGCAATTGAATATCACAGGTTTAATTAACAAGGTATGAATGAGTAAGAAATTTTTAGTAGATAAAGGTCATGAACGTTGAACTAAGAGTATGATAGTCACCACAACATTTAAGTAAACCTATTCTCAACACTCTCTTTTCCATTATCAATTGTATTCCCAATTTCATCCATTAAGAATATCCTCAAAGATATAGAATTCATGGATGCACAGGTTGAAGAAGTTCTTCATGGATCAAAGATATGGAATTCATTGATGAAAGAAATGGAAATCATGGATCAAAGTGATGGCTAATAGCAGGATCTACAGGTTGAAAAGCTCTTCATTGATGAAATTGGGAATAAAATTGATAATGGAAAAGAGAGTTTGTACCATAGGTTTACTTAAATGTTGTGGTGACTGTCCTACTATTGGTTCAATGTTCATGACCTTCATCTACTCAAAAGTTCTTGCTTGTTTATCATGTAATATAGATTTTAGTGACTAGAGATGAATTTTGATTACTTTGAGCATTTCATTTTTTGTCATCAAAGCATAAAGGTTAGAGGGGTTCTGTTAAAAGTTGTGGTTGTTGGCCTGATAGGCATAAACTCGTATTTTAAACTACTTTTTACTTCATGCATGGGAGTTGACAGTGTGTTGCTTTGAGCTTCTCCGTTGTCATCAAAGCATAAAGGATAGAGGGGTTCTATTAAAAGTCATGCTTGTTGTCCTCATAGGCATAAATCTATATATTAAACTACCTTTAGTATTATCTATTTGAATTTCGTGCTGAAATGCGAAGGTTGCATCTGCGTTTGATAGGTATTATGTAGAAATCCTCTTGTTCATTTTACTTCATGCATGTGAGCTCTGTAGAGTTTGTATTTTTTTTATTGCTGCAAAGTGGTCCCATAAAGAGGGCTTTGGAACCAAAATTATGTCAACATGTGCGATAATGAGATTTTTTCAACAATGAGTCGACAGTGTGTTGCTTTGAGATTTTCCATTGTCATGAAAGCATAAAGGATAGAGGGATTCTATTAAAAGTCATGGTTGTTGTCCTCATAGGAATAAATGCAAACAATGGGAGCATAAAGAATGCAGTAAAAACCTTTTTCCTGCCGCCAAGCATAAAAATTCTGTCAGATGTCATCGTTACTATTTTTGTATCTTGGGGTTATAAAAAACTATGTCAAAAATGTCGTAGAATCCAAATTACAATGTTGCCATAGAGCAGTCAAACAATATTTCTTTTTTCTTTTTAGTCTGTTTGATACAAGAAATGCAAGTAGGGTTTCATGGTGCTTTAAAGCAATTGTATACTTTGATTATAAATTCGTATTTTAAACTACTTTTAGTATTGTTTATTCAATTTTTTTTTGAAAGGAATTATTTTTTATAAGATGTTGTGACATACATTAATTGGATGTATCTCATCATCTTTCTTATCAGGATGCTAACAACCTTGATTTGTATTTGTCCTTGAATGTATCTGGATGTTATGAACTATGAATCCAACTTGCATATCGCTTGGTTGTACAAGTAATAGTAAGTGCTACATAATGGTAGAAGTCACAACTCATAGCATCCATATACACCCATGCACAAATACATGGTATTCAACACATTAACACAGACATGGTTTTCTAGGGCTAGTTTGTTAATTTCCTTTAATTAATAGTTCAAATGTACACAAGGCTAATTGCAATCATTTCTTTCTTTGAATTGCTATGTACTTAAAGGATGACTAGCAATTGCCTAATTATTTAGATATGGGACGATACAAGGATGAACGAGGAAATATGAACTTGCCTAAATCATCATGAATGATAGAGCTATTGGGTAAAATGCTACATATACTGTGACATTTAAGCTTCAAAGACTACCAATGAACAGCAAAAGCTTCAAAACTCTTAGTTAACATGTAAAGGGCTGAGGAAAATTGATCTGCTAACTAAATGGGGTCATTTTACTTCAATTATCTAGCACTTATTCTTAATTGTTTAATGCAATCACATGCAACCAAAATTCAGAACAATTAGCATCTATACACACCCATGCATAGATACATGCTCTCTAACATATTGATATGCATATGGTTTTCTATCAGCACAATCCTTGAACATTGTCTAGGTACGGGTGCTAGTCTATTAATGGACATTGATAACTAGATAAAATGTATTCATAGACACATAGCTGCACACATGCTTCAATGCATACATGCATAGATACATGCATGGATGTATACATATATACACGGACACATACATACATGATCACACACTTACAACTATATATGCGTTCATGTATCCATGGATGCACATTTCCATGTATCAATAGATCCCTTAATATATGCACATATTGAAATGACTACATGGGCCTAGGGAATGAATATTTATGTGGCCTCTACATGATAGAAATGAATCCTATAAATATGCATATATGCATGAAAGCACATAGCCATCAATGAAGCCATGCATTTGCATTTTCACAAGCACTTTAAAACAATCACGATTCACAAAGCCACTCCCATGGGTTCCAAAAATAGGTAAATGCCAATTTACCAATATGAAATATAACTCACGAAATTGAGCTCATATATCTTTAAAAGCAATATGTACAACAATCACAATATGATTGGATGGCTAGCTGGCGCCATCCACAAAAAGCATTTAAAGCAAATGCAATAGTAATCTGTTATATACACACATGCATACATGGCAACATAGATACATGCATTCATATATACATAATTACATGTACACATATATACATGCAAACCTGTATGCATGGATGCATACAAAGACTATGTTTCATGGGATTATTGAAGAGTTAACTTGCTTTCTATATGCTTACATATTTTGCATGTGTGCCTATCAGGACAATAACCACAATATTTGACAGTATTCCTCTATCCTTGATGACAG
Organism: Sequoia sempervirens; assembly: GCA_007258455.2. NCBI lineage: Eukaryota > Viridiplantae > Streptophyta > Pinopsida > Cupressales > Cupressaceae > Sequoia > Sequoia sempervirens. The sequence goes on from VDFB02378773.1 coordinate 3,348, forward strand.
CTCATTGGTTCAAAATCTCTCTTTATAGGACAGCTGTACATTGCCTACAAGACTTAGATGAATCCTTCGTATTTCAAGGAAAGATTTGAATCAATAACACTTAAAATGATCTAAACTATGATTTTACAATCAAAGTATCCAAATGCATTGCAACAATGCGAAACCCAAGTTCCATTTAAGATATAGAATGAGAGTAAACAGAAGGGAAAATGCATTTGCTTTAAAGTTTAAACAACAATTTCAATAGGTTGTCTAGCCATTGTCAAAATATGGTTTTCTATTAGCATAGTCCTTCAACCTTCTTTAGGTCTAACTACTACTTTGTTAATTGACTTTGATTGAAAGGTCAAAATGTGAAATGTGGCAAAGGATAATTATAGATAGCTGTATGTTGCCTCTAAGATTCAGATGAATCCTTGGTATTTCAAGGAAAGGTTTGAATCGATAATACTTAAAATGATCTAAACTATGATTTTACAATCAAAGTATCCAAATGCATTGCAACAATGCGAAACCCAACTTCCATTTAACATGTACAATGAAAGAAAAAAGAAGGAAAAATGCATTTGCTTCAAAGTTTCTAAAGCATTTTCAACAAATTATCTAGCCACTATCCAAAATTTGTTTTTTCTACTAGCATAGTCCTTGAACCTTTTATAGGTCTAACTACTACTTTGTTAATTGACTTTGATTGAAAGGTCAAAATGTGAAATGTGGCCAAGGATAATTATACTTATTTATCTCTTTTAATTGTTATATATTCAAAGACTAATTAGCAATCCAAACAGCCTCGCCTCTAGTTAGATGCCATTAAATGCATTGATTTTGCATTAATGAATTATGCACCTTTAGCCAGTAGTTTTAATCAAAGTATGCATATGGATTCAGAATCAAACTCTCAAAATTTAAAAAGGTTCATTTTTTGAAACGAAGATCTACTTTTGAACCCCAAATGCTTAATTTTTATGAACCATATAGCATATGCCACTCACAATACCCATTTGCAAAGATTGTCCTTGTAACAAAAAGCAATGATATGATTACAAGTACAATCAATATAGTGAGAATCTTGAATTAACCTTTTTCTTTGTCTACTATATGCAATTGTAAACAAAGGAGAAGGTTCATTCTAGAAACTCACCTTGTATTGCTTGCTTGAAGAGTTTGCCACAGCTGGGCCGCTCCATGACCCCTTTTCTTCCAACCAAAAGCATTGCACCATGTAAAAAGCTTTGATTAGAAAGCAAAAACCATGTCTGTTTTTTCTAAAAGAATAGCAATGTATAGTACTCCTACTGCGATGGATACTAATAGCAAAAACCATTTAAACACTAGCAAGCATTTTTCTAGATTCAAGAGACACAAGTATAAATGAAGATAAGATTAACTACACAAACTAATTGCGACAAGTTCTTGGACCACAAATCTTCTAGCAATGAATTTGACTGATCTTTTGCATGAAGCCTAAAACTGTTCTATCAAGCAATATTACTTAACTGCTCTATGACAACATTGTAATTTGGATTCTACAACATTTTTGACATAGTTTTTTATAACTCCAAGATACAAAAAATAGTAACAATGACATTTGACATAATTTTTATGCTTGCTAGCAGGAAAAAGGTTTCTATTGCATTCTTTATGCTCCCATTGTTTGCATTTATGCCTACAAGGACAACAACGATGACTTTTTATAGAATCCCTCTATCCTTTATGCTTTCATGACAACGGAAAAGCTCAAAGCAACACACTGTCGACTCATTGTTGAAAAGCTCTCATTATCGCACACGTTGACATAATTTTGGTTCCAAAGCCCTCTTTATGGGACCACTTTACAACAATCAAAAAAATACAAACTCTACAGGGCTCACATGCATGAAGTAAAATGAACAAGAGGATTTCTACATAATACCTATCAAACACAGATGAAACGTTCGCATTTCAACAAGAAATTTGAATAGATAATACAAAAAGTAGTTTAATATACAGATTTATGCCTACGAGGACAACAACCATGACTTTTAACAAAACCCCTCTATCCTTTATGCTTTGATGACAACAAAAAATCTCAAAGCAACACACTGTCGACTCACATGCATGAAGTAAAATGAACAAGAGGATTTCTACATAATTCCTATCAAACACAGATGAAACCTTCGCATTTCAACAAGAAATTCGAATAAACAATACTAAAAGTAGTCTAAAATACGAATTTATAATCAAAGTATACAATTTCCTTAAAGCACTATGGAACCCTACTTGCATTTCTTGTATCAAACAGACTAAAAAGTGAAAAGAAATATTACTTAACTGCTCTATGACAACATTGTAATTTGGATTCTACAACATTTTTGACATAGTTTTTTATAACCCCAAGATACAAAAATAGTAATGACGACATCTGACATAATTTTTATGCTTGCCGATAGGAAAAAGGTTTCTACTGCATTCTTTATGCTCCCATTGTTTGCATTTATGCCTACGAGGACAACAACCATGACTATTAACAAAATCCCTCTATCCTTTATGCTTTCATGACAACAGAAAAGCTCAAAGCAACACACTGTCGACTCATTGTTGAAAAGCTCTCATTATCGCACACATTGACATAATTTTGGTTCCAAAGCCCTCTTTATGGGACCACTTTGCAGCAATTAAAAAAATACAAACTCTACAGGGCTCAAATGCATGAAGTAAAATGAACAAGAGGATTTCTACATAATACCTATCAAATGCAGATGAAGCCTTCGTATTTCAACAAGAAATTTGAATAGATAATACTTAAAGTAGTTTAATATACAGATTTATGCCTACAAGGACAACAACCATGAGTTTTAACGGAACCCCTCTATCCTTTATGCTTTGATGACAATGAAAAAGATCAAAGCAACACACTGTTGACTCACATGCATGAAGTAAAATTATAATCAAAGTATACGAATGCCTTAAAGCACTATGAAACCCTACTTGCATTTCTTGTATCAAATAGACTAAAAAATGAAAAGTTACCTCTTTTGACCTCAAGCAATTCGTCTCTCACTGTCCAGCGTTTTAATGTAACGAAACTTTGAAAATTACCAAATTATCACCTCAAATAACTCATTTCTGGGTTTGGACTCTGCAACTATAACATATCCTACTTAGTCGCTAAAACTCTCCCTCAGAACACTGCTTACAGAAGACAAAAAAAACACATGCAAAGTAATAGAAATGCATACCAAGTAACTTAACTCTATATTAAATGACCAAAGTACCCTGGCCATGCGTGGCCTCCAAGCCATTCCAGCTCCTTCACCTCGAGCCAAATTCCATTCAATGCATTTAATTTTTTCTTCATGCATTATGTACGTCTACCCGCCAGTTTGATAAACTATGCCTTTGCTTAATTTTAATTAATAAATTTATGCACTCACAGTTTCCTGATATTATAATGCATTTAATCTGCATTCATGGATTACGTACCTCTAGCCGCCAACTTTTCAACTATGCCTTTGCTTAAATTTATTTAATCAGTTTATGTGTTCGCATTTTCCTGATTTTTTAAAATGAAAATGATTTATAAAGCTACTCGGATGAATAGAAAAATAGGTAAATGCTAATTTTCCAATATATAAAATAGCTCTCCAAATTCAAACTATACAAAAAAAAAAGTAATATGTTAAATGTTGAAATGTGATTGGTCAATGCTGTCGGTTAAATGCATTCCAGGCAAATGCATAAGTATTCCTGCCTACCGGTAGGAACTAATAAACATATATATATATATACATATATATACATATATATATACATATATATATATATATACATATATATATATATACATATATATATACATATATATATATATACATATATATATATACATTAATATTAATATTAATATATATATATATAAATATATTTATATATATATTGATATAACTTAAATGTAACATAAAAATCAAATAAAAAATAACATCGAATTCCAAAAAGCATTTACACAAAATTATGTGCGCACTGTATTCACATATTATATATTTGTAGAGGCCGCAACCCCACATGGTTGTGTACAACAGCCCTCAGCTACTGTTGATAGCTGGTGGTGGCTGTGTACAACCTGCCACTGGGCTGTGGGTGGTACGGCTTCAACCGACCACCCACCCCAATACAAAATAAAAAAAAATTATTATATTTAATATTATTCTTCAAACAAAAATTTGGAACCCAAGGATGAAAAATATATTTTATTGTATTCATTTAAAAATCACAATACACAGACTCTATGAATATGTATATATTTCTTTTCAAAAACAAACACAATATAATATATATATGTATATATTAATTTTTGTTTAAATATATATATAAGTACATATATATATTTATCCATAATTTTCAAAATAAATAATATGAAGAATATAGTTTTTATTAGACACAATTTAAATCTGGGCATATAAATTCAACCCATAATGCAATGATTTTTCCATTCAAACAAGAATTTCACCACTAGATTTATTGAAGAAATTCAGAAGATTTCACAATAGTTTTCTAGAAAAGATTCAAAGATTTAACACAACAATTTTTTTAAAACAAAACCCTCTTTCAAACATAAATTCCAATTTAAAGAATGTCAGACATGATTTTCATTTTCCATTATAGAACTTTCAAAAAGAAACAAAAGGATTAATTAATCGAAAAGAACCTAGAGTCCTTCGTTTGATGACGAATCCAAACACGGTAACTCTTCTTGCTCTTTCAAAAATGAACTTCCTCTGCAGATCCTTCTCAAATTCCTTTCAGCTAACTTTTGAATCAATTTGCTATTCTTTTCTTATAGAACAATTTTAAAGAGAAGCACAAAAAAACCTATCTTTTTCTTTTCCAGACCCAAAACCAAAAACCATCCTCTGTGTGTGTGTAGAAAACTTCTCTTTTCCTCACAATAAAAATAAAGAAAAATAAATAAAGCTCTTCTTTTTTCTCAAAAATCCAACCCATCCATTGGTTCTTTTTCTTGCTTTAAAAGCTCACACTTATCTCACAAATTTAATAAAAAAATTCATTAATTTTATATGATAGTATCCTCACAAGATATTCTCTTTTGATTTTCTAAATTTAATATCTTGAAAAAGATAATTTATAATTATCGCCAACATTATTTATTTAAATTAATTACTTACACCTTTTAATTAAATACTTTTAATTTACAATATTTAAATTCAAAATTACAATTACTCACAATTAATCATATCCACAAAATATCATTAATTTATTCCATATAAAGTAAAAATAAAATAAATAACAACTAACCATAATTAAAATAAATAAACAACAACCAATACAAAGACAAGGACAAAGCCAAAACCATGACACAACGAGGTGATGGACTTGGGATGGGGACACATCCTTATCAATTCCCTTTTTCAACATCATACCCATTAGGTTAATTTAATGCTTGCCTTGTCTTGCCGAAGCAGGTGGAATCGAGACTTTATTCCTACAATTCCTACATACAAACAACATCAAGTAACATGTAAATCTCCATTACAGACACACCGTGAAAGGAAATCGTGGGGTAGCAGGGCGCTCACAAGTGAGTGATGCCACTTCTTCCTTTCACCAAGACTCACTAGCAAACACATTAGAAACCATAGCAACATAGAATTACAACATCGCCACATATAATATTAAAGAAAACCACAACATAACTAAATAATATAACCACCACATAATGTATCATCAAACATCATAAGTAATGCCAAGTGTAGCAAACCAACCAAAAAATGAATCCACACACAACCAAATTAGTGAACTAATCACCATCACAAACCAAGTATCAAACCGACACATAAGAGTATCAAACAGTATCAACAACATGGGGAGTATTACAAGGAAGCTACAAGAAATCACTAAAGGACCTCAGAGTTTTAGAGAAACCCGGATACTAGGACTAAATCACCACTTGTGGTGTATGAGTCCTAGTATACCTATTTTCAAAAAATTTCTATAGATCCTAATTCAATATTTCCAAATTTCAATTTCGACTCGAAACCCTAATATGGGAATAAATCACCCAGCCTAGTGTATAACTCCCAGTAAGCATTAAATTAAGCATTTTCAAGATTTATGATGTTCATTCAAGCCTCTTCAATTTTGAGGTGCACCTTTGTACTGTCCTAGTCTTTTATTCAACATTTCAGTTTCAAAATCTAAGTCATAGAGTTAGGTTTTGCATACCTTTTATATTTCTTGGCTTTCCAATCCTGAGCTTGGTGGTAAACCTCTCTTTAGTCTTTAATCACACCCTAGGACACCTTATTGTAGATCTCTATCCCTCATTATATCATTGGATTGAGATATATAGGGTTTCCTTGAGTGAAACTTGTTGAAAATTGATGGTTGTGTGTGTCCTAAAACATTACATTAAACTACCATTTTCTACGTTTCAATATCCAGCTTCTTTTAAATCTCCCATTTCCATTTCATTCAAAGGTGTATTTGAAGATGTGCCTAGATTTGTGCATATTGAAACATTCTCCATAGCATTAAAAGGGGGATTTGAAGACATACAAGGAGTAGTTTTTATAATTGTATTAGTTTCCACATTCACCTCTTGCAAATTTGAATCATCTACATCCATGGTCTCCTTAATGCTTTTATCTTCAATAGTTGTGGAATTCGATACTTTAGCATCATTCATTGATTGAATCCTCATTCTTCTATCTCTTTTTCTTTTTGCCTCCTCTCTCTTTGCTTCAATTTCTTTAGGGGTCAATACCTTCCTATCTTTCCTCTTATTTTGACATTGTGATCCCATGATTAAACACAAATGAATGTCAAAAACTTGATATTCCTTATTTTTTCCTCCTTCAAACAAGTAGCAATTGAATAAAATTTCACTCAAATAGTGTCCCAATGATGCCTCCTTTCAATTTTTTTAAAAAATCCCAAGTTGAAGAGCCTCTACAAGAAAAAAGTTGATAGAAAATATGGAATATGTCACTTTCAGCCATATAGAGCAAGTTGCAGACCTGAAGTGTACTTGTTTGATAGTAAAAATAAAAAAATAGTCAAAAATAACTTAGGACCTCATTTAGGAAATGAAATCTTGCTCTATAAATTGGGATCTGGTTTAGTAAATGGGATCCCATTTACTAAATGGGATCCCAATCCCTTTTCAATGGATGAATAGGAAATGAGATCTCGTTTATAAACAAAACAAGATCTTGTTTAGTAAACATGATCCTGTTTTGTGAAATTTGAATTGAAGGCTGGGTTTTCGCTTTGTTAACAGGTTCAAGAAAAGGGTTGAGGACCTAAACCTAGGCCCTATCCCTAGTTTGACCTACAAGTTGAATGCCCTGGCAATGTCACAAGAAAATAGTGCCTTTGGGCATATGTCTAAAGACTTTTTTACATTTTTTTTTGACAAAATTAAAACCCATTATAGATGAGACAATGTAGATTCCAAATATGTAATTTTTTTACAATTGGATTTTTTTTTTCATTTTTCAATTAATTTATGATGAAATAGGTCCATAAATTTGAATTATCAAGGTTTTTTAGTATTTTAATAACTTTTAATTAACATAATTTTTTGAAAAACAAAGCATACAAAAGCATACTTTAGAAAATTCTTTTCAATTTAAAAAATAAAAAATAAAAAATGATAAGTTTAGGTCATCTTATGCATGACATACATGATGATTTTTCAAAACACCAAATATGGAAAATAAAAAATTATAAAAAAAAATCCATAAAAAATTACAAAAAAATATGGAAATTGTGCTTCAATGAGTTACAAATATTTGCTAAAAGTATTTAGAAAAATATGATTATTTTGGTAAAAATATGGATGATGTACATGTGTGGTATAGTAAAAAAAAGTGAATTTTAAACAATGATTTTTAGAAATGCCTATTGAAAATCAATTTGTATCATTTGGGTATTGAAATACATTACATATTTGGAAACTACACTCTGAGTACTAAATTTTATAATTAGTGATTTTTTTAAAGGTTGCATCTCTAAGTGCTTCAAATTTTAAGGTTAAATGTGACAAATTCTAAAAATCAGGGAAAACACCCACTTTTTGGCTAAAAAGTGGACTCAACTTCTTTCCAACAACCAATGTCATATCTTTTCCTTTTTGCAATAGCTTCACCTTGTGAAGAATCAATTCTTCTTTTCCAAACCAACTGTGGTCCTTCTTTTTATTCAATAACATTAATTCCAATATTATTTTCACTTGTATCCTTTTCAATTATTCTTCTCTTTTCAAAGGCAATAGAAGTGCAGTGGTAGTAGTCTTCTTCTTCTCTGCCCTTGTAGCTTGTGAAAATAGAGGGGATTTCTCCCTTACTAGAGGACTGGTGGTAGAATTTATCTTCTCTCCAATAAAGAGCAAAGCCTTAGAGGATTTTTGAATAGATGGTGGTGTGGTAGCTATTCTATCAGATCTCCTTGAGCTACCCAAAGCTTCACCAATACTCATATCTGCTCTAGCTCTTTTTCTTGCATACTACACTTTTTCCTTAGAAAGTCCCATTTCTTTGGTATATACATCTACCATAGCATCAACATTCTTCTTGATGATAGGTTCTTTTTGTTTCATGTGTACTTCCATGGACTTTGAACCTCATAAGTCCCAAACCTTGATTTTGTGTTATCTTTTAGACTCTTCAACAAAATATTAACATAACCAATAAGATCTACCCCTATCACCTCATAGCCTAATTTGGGTACCCAAATAGATCTTGGTTCCACTGCCTCCATGATACAATGATCTGTAGAAAAATTGAATGTAATATCATTTTTGTAGCTTTCCACAATTATTCTAGGAATCCTTTCCCTCTCTTGCATTCTTTTTTGAAATACTACAAAGAAAGAAATAAGGGAATCATCCTGTGCTTTGAAATCTCCAAGGTTCCTCATATGCTCTACAATTTGATGTACAATAGGTCTTTCACTTATCTAGTTTACTCTTTCAATTTTGGGAAGCTCCTTCAAGAAATAAAAGAGTAAGCACATAACCAAAGTTCCAAACTTAACCACATATTTATTTTCCTTCATCTGCTTTATATTCTCTATTAATTGTTCCTAAGAAACTCATAAAGGTCATAATTTGCACCATTTTCTATCATCGCATGTGCCACATTGATTGCAGTGGTAGAAATAGATTTATCTCTATTGGTAAAGTAGATCTTGTAACCAATAATAATAGCAATATACCTAACAACTATATTTCTAATGGAATTTACTACAAGGATTCTTTGCACAAATGTTTAGCCTATTTTCTCCATCACCTCTTTATTTTTAATGGACTTCAAAATGGGGACACGTCCAGTGGAGCATAAATTGGTGACCTCTCTTATCACTTCCTTTGTAATCATGTTGGGCATATCAATCCAAAAAAATTGATCATGTATTCTACTTAAGTCCATTCTAATCCACTTGAGATCATAGAAGAAATTGGGAAACCATTGCCATGTACATCTAGTTTCTTTTCAACTAGGTTTTTATACTTTGGCTTTAGGGAAAAATCCTCACCAATTAACTCATTTTCCCATGTATCACTCATCTTAGTGGGATAACACTCTTCTATTTTTCATGAATGTAAGACCTAATATCCTCAGTTGGTAAAACCCCATATGGAATAAGTGAGAATGATCCTAATGGGTCATCATCTATGTCTTTTGTAGGGTATTGTTTGAATTTCGGTTGTGGTTTTTTTGTAACCTATATAACCATTGGTGTAGCCATTGCAATATAGATTCAATCTAATTTCAAAAAAAATATTTTTGAAAACTAAGGCACACAAGATTCACAAAATACCTTTTTACTTTATTCACCAAACTAGGGTTGTGATGCTCTGAATTACAAATCACCTTATGTACTTTGAATTCCTTTCTTGCAACTCTGATGCTCTTCAAATTCCTTGGTGAAATGAATTTTCCTTAGTGAATTTTCTTATATCCCTTCAATCTACCCAAATTCTACATTAATAATGCTCCAACTCATAAAGTTGGAAACACTTTATTTATATGGACAATCAACTTTTAAATATCCGTAAACTTTCACGTCATCATAATTTCTTCTAAAATATTAACCAATAGATCAAGCATGTTGATCTACACCACATATCTTCATGTTGTGGCATCAACATCTCCTTTCTAGTAGGGGTTCAAAAGATATCCATTAAAGCTCCCCTAAAGTTGTAGCTCTTAGCTTAGTTTCCAAAGGAAACATCTACATCGATGGATTGTATAGATTCTCCCTTGTCTTCTATCTCTTCTATCTTTCTCCAAATATTTTCCATTTCCTTCTTTACTTCAACTAGATCAACCTTTTTAACTAGTTCATTCTTTTTTACTAGATTATCCTTTTATTTTTGCTTCTACAAAATATAGCAATATGTCTAGGTCTACTACAGTTGTGACATATGATATAATTCTAAACAATATTCCTTCCATTCACTTTATATCTATATTGATTAGCCTTGTGTCTAAATCCATAGCATGTATAACAGTAACCATTGAAAGATTGAATCATTATACAATTGTTATATGCATTCATCATTTGACTTTTGCATTCACTTGCTTTGTGACCAAATATTTTACATGTAAAACATTGACCAATAAAGGATGGTACATTCTTATTCATTTTGTTTCTACATTCTATTTCTTTGTGTCAAAATTTATTACAAGAGTAACAAAAAAATTTGAAAGATGGGTACCTTTGAGCATTTGGTTGTCTAACGAGAGGTTTTCTAGCTTCATTTCTTTGATTCCAAATCTTTCCACTATTCTTCTAGTCTTCAGTCTTCTTTTGTTCATTGATCTTCTCTTCTAAACTAGGTGTCTGATCTACTTTTGAGCTTTCACCTTTCCAAATCCTAAGCCATCTTTTCTTTTAGAGACTTTCTATCCTACAATCATCTCATCAAGATTTGTAGCACTCATTTTGAATTTTTCTTCATGACTTCTTGATTTTTCTAGATCTGATCTTAGAGTTACCACTTCTTGTTCAAGCCTTATGCATTCATTAGATTTTCTTTTCACCATTGCATTTGGAAATTCCTCAACTCTTTTCTTTTCTTTAACTTGTACTTTCAATCTAGTGATAGTTTCAATTGTTCACTGACTTCCTTATGCCTTTCTCTAAAATTCTTTATTTTCTCTCTCAATTTTCTAATACATTCATTTGATTCTTTGAAATTTTCCTTTAGATCCCTATTCTCACCTTCAATTTTATCTATATCTTCAAGAGAAACTTTGAGTTCTCCATCTTTTTCAAGCATGCATTCTTAGTCTATAAAATCAAATACCATAGGAATCTCTTACAGAGGAATAGGAAACTTTCTACCAACCATGTGTTCAATCTATAAGACCTTCCCAAAGAATTTAAGCTCATTCTAAGGAATCAAGCCTTGATACCAATTGAAGAACACCCAAAATATTGAGAGGGGGGATGAATAAGTGTTCTCTTTAACCATTCAAACATCAAACATCCAATCACTAATGCATATTAACCTATAGCAAGGAAAGAAAGAATGAAAACATCAACAACATCACTTAACACATGAACACTAGGATTTTTATGTGGAAAACCAAAAATGGGAAAAACCATGGTGAGTATTAGCTCACAATATATTATAACTAGTTATACTATATTGCAAGAATGTTCACTACAAGTAGACTCATTGTCCAAATGGTCTCACTATATATAGAGAGAAAGATAGAAGAGAGATGGTGGCTCACAGCCTATTTTTGAATTATTACAATTTGAACCATAGATTTTTGGCACCTTGCACTTCTCTAGCTCTTCTATGGTTTTCACCTAAAAGGAGAGAGGTAGGGCCAAAAATGCTAAAGGGTTCATTCATACCTCATCATAGGCTGAGATCAAGTGTTTTTGAATAAAAACCCAAAAGGAAAATTTAAATTTTTTGAATTTGGAGCCAAGGGGGACTCATTCGCCACCCATGGTGAATGGGTCCCACCTAGGACCTAAAAATGTGTTTCAGGAAATATGTTGTATTTAATGTTGTTTGTCAGGATAATATTAAAAAATATATTTAATAAACTCATATGAGGGCATAAAGGGACCAAATAAAGCATGAGAAATGAATAAATAGTGAAGATATGCCTAGAAAAGCATGAAATCTTGTTACAAGAATTTACAACACTTCAAAATAGGACTTGCTTAGTGATGAAAAGGTTATTTTTAGGTGAGTTGTAATGAATAGAGTCTAGAAGAATGTAGAAATGTTTTATAACACTTTACAACACCTTCACAAGATGCCATTTTTGAATTTTAGTACCTAAATATGCATTTTCAAGCCATGTTACAACATAAAATTAGAGAAAAATAGTTCCAACACCATGAAAAATGATCTAGAAGGCCATGAAAATGACAAGGGGCCAGTTTTCTATGGAAAATTTAGCCCCCACTTTAGTGAGAGGATGAACTTACTTCAAACTCACACTAAAGTAGCCATGAACTTTGAGAGGAGGGTTCAAATTCACTTACATTAGCAAGATGGAATGACAATGATTAAGAGGGATGATCAAGCCCCCAAGATGAAAATCCCATGGAAAAATAAACATAAGAACAAAGGAACACACAAGTATTGAGATGAATCAAATGAATCTTTGATTGTCAATCCAACTAGTTGTGAATTAGATCTAGGCTAAAAGAGAATATGTACTCACTCTAGAGTGACATAACACATGATGATCCACCGGGTGAGAAGGCCCAAATGTACTCACTCTAGGGCCAAAAAAATTCTAATTGTCCTTAGGGTGAGAAATCCCAAAAGGTAAGATACATACGCTAGTTGGTAGGCACTCACAAACACAAAGGTGGCTATGGGGAAAGTTGTGCCACTGAATGGGCATCCCACTCAACCATATCAAAGTATACCTCCTGATAAATTTAATAAGGCACCACAAAGGAGAATGATTTTTGAGCTCTATGAGGTAAGCAAAACTTTGTCTACTTGACACTTAGACATTGTTAATGCAGGATAGTGTAAGGATTGTTCAAAGGTATTTTGCTTTGTTCATGCAAGGTCTCATCTTAGGGAACATCATGTATAATGTCTCCAAGAGAGGATAAGTCAAAATAAGTATCACACTCTTGGAGGGAATCAAGCCCAATGACTCCACCAAGAAGAGGACACATCACAAGAAGAAATAAATCATGCAATGAAATGTGAGTGGTGATGTATGCCCCCACTTTAAAGCAATTGTGAGCACCCATTCTATGAGCAATTGCTTTAAAGTAGAAGAAGAGGAAATGAGAGCTTACTCAGAAAGCCCTATGCCAAGTCATATGTTTCTGATAAGATGCATCATGAAAGAGGGAAGTATCTCACATGTGAGTCAATCTTAAGACATGTCGCCCACATCACAAGCTTGTTCTTATACGTTCATGAAAAGTTAACGATTAGTCAAAAGAGACAACAAGTGACATACGAGGACAAGGTTATCAAACCCTTGGTCCCACTTAGTGTAGGACAAAGGTGAGCCTAGAATGGATGAAAGTGAGTATCAAGTAGAGGGGTTAGGTGCTCCCACACAAGGAAGAGCACCACACTCTTTGAGAGGTGAAATGTTATTGTTGTGCAAATTCTTTGATAAAACTGGAGATAAGTGTGATATGTCAGATTTGTTCGTGTATGCATTGAATCCATGTGTAGGAGGAAGGTTGTAACTTATACCATAACAACCTTCTGAGTGAGATGAATAGGGTATTTGTTTGTGAGAAGGATTGGTTGCTATATAAGAATACAAATCCTTGTTAATGTTATGAGTCATTGCTGCATGAGGGATGGGAGTTATATTTCCCCCATCACCAACATGAGGTGATTTGGTAGAACTAAGTTGAGAAAATGGAACACAAAGGTGGTTGGGTTGAGATGGGGATATTGTGCACCCTCCCTTAAAGGTAGGTGTGAAAATCCAATCACTACTATAACTTGTCTCTGAAAATGAATAGTTTGTATATGACTCTTTGGACCATGAGGGTGAGATTTTGGAAATATTATGGAAAGGAGGTGTAGAATATAACAACCCCCAATTATCATGAAATATTTTCACTTTAGGTGAAGAATGATCATCAAATTGTATAGGTTCAAGTTTTGGTTTAGAATTGAAAGGATTAGGGGAGTTGGAAGTGTTGTAATCAATTGACACATAGCTGTGCTCATCAACATCAATCATGTATATCTTGTTGTTATATTCAAACTTCATGACACAATGAAGGGTAGATGGGATGCCTTACATAGCATGAATCCATGTTCTCCCTAGGATAAGATTGTATGGAAGGGGTCTTTGCATGATAAGAATAGAGGTAGGCAACACTACAGGTCTGACCTCAATAGGTAACGTGATCATCCTAAGAGGCTGCCTATGAACATTGTCAAAGCCATGCATATGGACATCATTAAGTTGAATGAGCATTTTGTCCATGCCAAGCTAGTGTATGAGGTCCATGCTACATACATTAATTTTTGATCCATTATTGATGAGAGTGTGCCTAACTAGAGTTTCATTAATGATCACCTTTATCATCAAGGGGTCATTTTTGTGTTGAATCTCAAGTGGGGGTAATTCATGTTTAGGGAATGTGATTTCTGACTGGGTGGCTTGCACGGGATGAGGGGAGGATGTTGCATGAGTCAGCTTTATGTAAAATTGTAACTCTTCCTTCTTTATTTCCAACATTTCATGAAAAAGAAGTTTGACTGTCGGTGAGAGTTGAATGAGCTCCCATATAGATATATTAGCATGAGTCCTTTTAAGATCTTCAACTATAGGAACTTTTTGAGGAAAAGGTAATGGTTTAGAAGTGTCTTCTGGTCCTCTAAATGTTTGAGTCACTAGGTAACAACTTAGCAGCTGTAAAAACATTGTTATGAGTAGATTGCATAATTGATCTCAAGACATCTCTGAATTTTTTGTGTTTTTCACTAATGGAAGGTGACTTAGGAATCTCACTAATTAAAGGAGATCCCACTTGTGTCGTGATAACCTTAAAAATTGTGTCTTGATTGGCATGATGTGTTGGTGAAGGGGAGTCTAATGTCACGTTATGATTATCTTGCATTATGATAGGGTGCCTAGGAGGAGAGTTTTTAGGAGAACAATAAACCTAATGTTTTTGACATTCATAGGCTGGTTCTTCTAAAAGGTTTTCATTGCAAGTAGGGGAATGGTCAATGGTTGAATATTTTTTCTCAAGAGGGGTTTCACGAGGTGAAGGGGGACAACTAAGATATTCATGACCTTCATTGATTGTGTTATCTAACATCAATGTATCTACTTCACAACTAGGAGAGATACTAGAAGAAGAACAAATGTTGTTGTCATGATCACCTAAGGTTGTGTTATGTTGGTTGTGAATGTTTTGTCCACTAAGAGAGGTAAAATGAGAGAAAGAACTACGATTCTCAAAAATCTCATTAATTGATTCTTCTACTAAAATATCTTCACCACCAAGAGGACAGATTTTATGAGAAGAGCAAGTATGATCGTTAGGAATGGCCCACGTTGTAGTCTCTTTCACTAAAACACTTTCATAGGGAGGGGATAGGAAATGCTTCTTAACATTTCTACATATGTAAGGTAATAGCATTGTTTGAATAAGAATGAAAAGCACATGTAACCATTTTATGCAATGTTTTAGCAATATGAACAATGTATATGCAAAGATACAAAACACTCTTATCTAGTATATGCTAGATTTGAAGAATGAAAACAATGTACATGCAAGAATGGAAAGAACTTTTAAAAAACTTATGAAAAGTTTGAAGAATAGAAACATTGTATATGCAAAAGTAAAAAGTACTTTTTATCAATGTGATGCAAAATTTTAGAAATGGAAGCATTTTTAGATGTAAGGATGTGTGCAAATGAAGTGATTTGAAGAATGAGGAATCTAAAATGATGTTTTTGAGCTAGATGCATAAAAAATGTTCTAGAAACTTTCTATACTTATACTATATGATAATAGGAGGCTTAGGAAGCACAAAAATGAGGCTTCTAATGCAAGAACAACTAGTCAAAAATCTAGACAGGGATTGATTCGCCCAGTATGGCGAATGAGTCCTAGTATTGATTTTTTGTAAAAATTTTAGCATTTTTGAAGTGTTTGTGATATGTTTAATGTTGTAAGATGCATAACTAAGATGGAGATGCAGAATTTTAGAGATTTTTAAGGAAATTGTATGCAAAAATGTAAGCTAAATCCACTTTTTTCTAATACAAAAATTTGAAACCCTAGATGCAAATTAACCAATGCAAGCTAGGATTATGATGAAAATGGACTCCAAATAAGCAAATAAGATGTTCAAAAAGTGGGCTCACCAAAATGAACCATATATTTTTGGCACCTTGCACTTCTCTAGCTCTTCTAGGGTTTTTCACCTAAAAGGAGAGAGGTAGGGCCAAAAAGGCTAAAGGGTTCATTCAAATTATGTTATGTGTGATGTTATTTAGACTAAATGGAATGATATAAGTGAAATTAAGCTATGAAATTGATTGAATATGAATGCAAAACCCAAGAAATAAGTGATGTTTGAAAACACATTGTGTAATGCCACAATGAACTAAATGAAGAAATAATTCAAAAAAAAGGAAATGGGGTGAAATGGAGTGCACCTAGGAAATGTTTGATGAATCTAGAATGTTGTGGATGTTGAATGAAATCACTAAAATTTCACAGTGGGACTCATTCACCCAGGGTGGCGAATTAGTCCTCCTCCTGGTGAAAAAGTGTCAGGAACAAGTTTTTGACTGTCGAGATCTAGAATCTAACAAAATTCAAAATTTCAATCCTAAGGTGGGACTTATTCACCACTGGTGGTGAATTAGTCCTCTCCCAAAATTCTAAAAAATCAAGAGACAACTCTACAACACCAGATCTGGAAATCTTTGATTGTCGGGTTGCCGAAGTCAATTCTACACGAAATAGACAAAAAACCTTCTGCAAGCTTGAAATATGAATGAGTTGACTTGAAGCACCTAGTTGAATTGTTTACCAATCTTCAACACCAAAAATCTTGTTAAATTTGCATACCTAGGTCTACAAACACACATGCAATAGGGGGAAAATGGTTGAGGGTTCACAAATAGAGGTTTGCCTTGGTCAAACCCCACTTTTGGTAATCAAACCCTTAATGAAACAATGAAAAGAAAGAGAATGATAAACTAATAACATGAAATAGCTATCAACTTACCAAATCCTTGATAATGTAAATCTGAAGTAATGTCAATGGATGCTTCAAAGTGCTCGAATATTGCGTCAATTGATGTTACATAATGCTTGAATGCTTGAAAATGATGTGTGAATATTGGAGAATTGTAGGGGATGTAAAATTAGGTGAAAATCACATATTTATACACACTTTTTCCATAGTTAACTATTCATACCTCATCACAGGCCGACATCAAGTGCTTTTGAATAAAAACCTGAAAGGAAAATTTAAATTTTTTGAATTTGGAGCCAAGGGGGACTCATTCGCCACCCATGGTGAATGGGTCCCACCTAGGACCTGAAAAATGTGTGTTGGGAAATATATTGTATTTAATGTTGTTTTGGGGATAATATTCAAAGGTTCACTTAATTAAGTCATATGAGGGCATAAAGGGACCAAATAAAGCATGATATAGGGATAAATAGTGAAGATATGACTAGAAAAGCATGAAATCTTGTTACAATACTTTACAACACTTCAAAATAGGACTTGTTTAATGATGAAAAGGTGAGTTTTAGGTGATTTGTAATGAATAGAGTCTAGAAGAATGTAGAAATGTTTTACAACACTTCACAACACCTTGACAAGAGATCATTATTTGAATTTTAGTACCTAAATATGCATGTTCAAGTCATGTTACAACATAAAATTAGAGAAAATAGTTCCAAAACCATGAAAAAAGATCTAAAAGGCCATGAAAATGAAAAGGGGCCATTTTTATATGGCACAAAATTGCATCTAATACATGCATGAATTATAGTTCCATTGAAGCACAATTACAAACTTTATGTGATTCTGATTCAACACTCTTCCTCGCTCTTCATTCACACAATTCTGATCTTCAACTTAACATTCACAAATTAGCTTCACATTTCTCTACTAAAATTCACATCACATAATCCATTTACTTCATCAAAAATACCAAAAACAATCCAACTTATATGTAATTAGATCGGCCTAATTAGATGTAATACCAAAAATGTAACTTGTTAGCTCCAAAAATTGTCATCCAAATAATGCACCATAATTCAAACCTAAAAATATATGAAGATAGGTCAACGTGGACCTAAAATAGATCCAACATAAGATAGAAATACATATTTATCCTTTTCACAACTTAAAGCATGTTAGGTCGGCCCCACCTAGAAGCGAAAACCTTCATTTGTGTATCCACATCTCAACACGTGGACATAAAAATTTGATACAATCTAGAATCCATCCTAAATTGATATATGGAAACTTATCTTCAACACCACAAGGGAAAATACTCATCCATGGAGAAGTGCAGATTCTCCCATACAAACACACTATACAAAAAAATGACTGTAATATGCTAGGATGAAATCTATCACTCATATCTCTCAAAATACTTGTCCAAACAAGATGAAATATTGGATTTAGATGAATCTAAAATCCACAAAAATAATGTTAGAAGTGTAGAGTGATATATTCATTTGTAGAGTGGTGTAGACCAAAAAACTGACACACTGTTACACTGAACTAGTAGATTTGGTCCCTTAGCCAAATTTCTATGCAACTGATCTTTTTAGAGCAAAACAACTTGCAAAAATATCTTCCTTAACATCTAAAAAACCTTTTAATAATATTAAAAATGATCCTCAACAATGTTGACATTAATGAAAACAATGATGACAACACTGTATGTTCATACCAACCATGCTTATGTTGCCAAGTAGCATCAATAATGGCAAACTTCAACAATCTCTCCAAACTTCCAACACAAAAGTCTAGCCTTCTAAAAATTTATTATCAACTAACAATGTAGATTAGGGTGTTTTGATAAATTTTTTCCTTCTCACATGGAATATTCTATAGGTAGGTGTTTCCAACAGATCAAATATTCTCTCATACTTTTGCCTCTCATATTTTCACACCAATATCTATTTCTTCGTTAGGTATTAAAATGAAATTACCCTCATCATCCAAAGGTGGGAAATCCACTAAAGGCTTAATATATTGACCAATATCTCTTTTTAGACAAGAGACATGAAAAAATTGTATATTTAATTATTCTCTAGAAGTTCCAATGTATAGGCTATTTGGCCTACCCTCCTCACAAATTTATAGGGTCTACATAATCTTGGTTTGAGCATCGTAACTTCATTTCTCTCGAGTAAAGATTGTCTATAAATCTACAATATAAAGTAGGTCATGTCCTCAACCTCAAAATATTTTTCTATCTAGTTTTAGTTTGCATAAAACTTATGTGGCAACAAAAAATGCATCTCTCTACTTTTTCTTGCTTGTTTGGGCCCTCGTTAAATTGACCATAATGTTTCCTTGATTTAGTGTTGTAATGTGTTTAACACATTCACATTACGTCTTGGGAACTTGTGAGCTAAATGAATTTAATTTTACCTCATTTTAGATGTTGTAAAGTGTTGTTCCACACTTTGACACTTATCTAGGGTTTTCATTAATAAATTAGGCTTATTTATGCTTAAATTGGCCCTATTTTGCATCCACGAGCCTTAATTAATGCATCTTTTCGAGGATAATCCTGACATAAACCTACATCCAATCACAATTCATGTATTTTTAGGTTGTGTGGCTTAGATTTAGTGATCTGGGACTCATACACCACCTTGGACATATGTGTCCCACCTAGGTTTTAGGGCCCTGATCTTGATTTCACATGAATCTTAACAATTTCAAAAATGTGTCCCATAATTAATGCCTATTGGGACTCATACGCCACTTCTAGTGTATGAGTCTCGTGTGGCCCAAAATTAAATTTAATTCAAATTCTTGGTGAGATTTTATCCTCCTAGATCTGATGTCAGCTTGTAGTGTTGTGATTTCAAGAAATTTAGCATAATCAAGTATAAATACAAGGTTATTTCACTCATTTTTCACCTAAAAAGAAATCAAGTGACTTAGTAAGTTGAATGAGCATCCTCATAGCAAAATTGAGTTCACAAGAGGATTCAAGCATTCACAATATCATTCAAGAGTCTTCAAGAGCTGATTATCAATTGTTTTGGAGCATAATTAAAGTATCAAGCATCATGTCAAATTCATCATGCATCACTTTTGTTTTTGAGATAACATTTGTGATGCAAGGTTTGATGATTCAAGCTAGCATTTAATTCAAGATCTATCACATTCAAGCAAGAGTCAAGATCTACATCCATTAGAGCCATTTCATACATGTTTGCATAAATTCATTACTAGGGTTTGGTGAGTTGCAACATTGCATTTTGTTCATTCATCATTCCCTCATTTCATTTCATTACAAGGTTTGATTATGAAAAAAGGGTTTGACCAAGGAAAACCCCTTTCCACTAACAAAACAACATTTTCCCCTTTCTTTAGTGTGTGATTTGTAGATCTAGGTTGAACACATATTGAAGAGAAAGTTTGGAGAAATTTGTCAATGTTAAAAGTTTTAAAAGTTGTCACATTGCATTGGAGATCATTGAAAGACATCTACAGGTTGCAAATCAGAGTTTTAGATGTGGAATTTAGTTGGAAAGGATAGAGAAGACATTGAAGATCAGAATTAGAATTTGAATTTCCAAAACACCTTAATTGGATTGATACTTCACTTTTGGCATATGAGTTCCAATATAGCCAAGATTGCATATTTCTAGAGTTTCAAACATATCTCTGTCAGATTTTTGTTCTTGCCTAGAAACCCTAATCTGGGACTAAATCACCTAGACTGGTGTATGAGTCCCAACATACATTAATTTTAGTTTTTTTAGCATTTCAAGTATTCATTCAAGCGTCTAAGGATTCCCAGGTGCACACTTCTAGTTTCTCAACTTTTTGTTTTGATTTACATGCTTTTCTAGGTCATATCGTGAAGTTTTGCATTGCATTAGGCTTAAACATTAGGTCTTGTATTTCATTTGTATTTCCAAGCCCTAGCTTGGTGGTGAACCCCTCTTTAGTTTCTAATTAGACCCTAAGACATTCCTATTGCAGATCTCCTTGCCCTTCACATCCTTGGAAATTGAGATCTCTAGGGTTTCCTTGAGTGAAACTTGAGCATGAAATAGGAACCCTATCTCTTTAACGGTTGGGATCCCCTATTTCTTGTTGTTTCAACTTCTTACACTACTAATCTTATTGTATATGATTTTTGAATGACCTTAATATCTCTGAACTTGATTCATAAAATCCTCAACTATAGGTACCCTACTATCTATGACTATCAGGTCAACAAAATTTAGTCTATCACATCCGTACAAAGATTTTAAAAGGGACATAACAATGGACATATAAGATGTACTGTAACAAAAATCCACCAACCTAAACCACTTTACCCATGTGTTGGCCTCCTACAATGATCTCACAACTAAGCCTTTAGAACCATGATTCAGAGACTGGACATCTAACCTAAATAGCCATTCAATCATCATGAAGGTGCATTTAACTTCTCAATCTAGGGACGTGAACTTGAAATGGGTCAACACTATATGTGCACTAGGGGCTCAAGTAGGCATTGCATTCTACAACTAAGAAACACAATGTTGAAAGTAAATAGTTGAAAGGAAATAAAGAAAATGTTGAACATCAACCAACAACTATGCTTAAGCTGAAATGTAGAGCAAGCATGAAATTCTGTGAGACAAACAGGGACTACTCTATCCACTTTGGCTGTAGGAATAGATAAAGAATGGACTTCTAGTGGCTACATGAATAGTCAATGCTGGATTTCAGACTAAGTATCAAACAACAAGTAATACTAAAATAATGCTAAACTAAGAGAATAAATTACTCACCAAGTGGGCCCCCTTGGATAAGTATCCTCTAAACTAACAAGAAATCAGATGCTTGAACTCAAAAAATTATTTTATTCACTGTAAATCATGCATACAAAGAGTAATTTATCTATATTGCTGAAAATCATAACTTACAATATAAAATCATGCAGCCTCCTTTTTTGAAGGAGTATCAAATTATTATTTATACTACAGCTAAACAAGGTAGTCAACTCCATGACTAGGAGGACACCATTTAGGGAAAATAGGGGAAAGTGGAGCGACGACGGTTACACATGCATGGAATCTAGTTACACATGCAAGTCAAGCACAAATCTAGTACAACAATAACATGCCTACATGCTTGATCATTAAGGTCCACTACAAGGAAGTTATGTTTAGTTGCATGAAGAATATTTGCTGCCCGTTGCCTTTGACTTGGAGAAAATTCTCAATTGGATGTTATGGTGCATGCCTAGCTGGCGGTGTCTTCCATAACTTAGTGTATTAAGTCTACAGGACAAGGTTAGTAGGCATAATAACTGCACACCAATAAACCACTCTAAGAAACATTCACTAATCACATGCAAAATTAGTATAAATGACCCACATATTATGCCAAATGTCATTAAAGCTTGTAAAGATAGGGTAATGTCAAATGTCAATGGTTTGAGGGAAACATTATGGAAATACGAACAATTGAGCATTAAAGTCCATGACATCTATGAGCAAATAGACTATAGATTCTTCCCAAAACTAGACCAAAAAATTAGCTCATCACTCCCCCCAACCTAATGTTTTGTTGGTCCTCCAATAGGGGAAGAGTTGTTCTTCTACCTGGTCAAAGCTCTGAAATTTGCAACGAAGAGATATCCAACATCAGTGGTTGCAATATGTGAGTTAGGATTCCAATAGAATCCTCCCAATCTATCAAACCTATCCCATCTCCACCTTTCTACAGAAATATCACTCTAGTAGAATATGAAATTTGGCACAGGCCACATGAGCATGGGTGGCTGAAAAGTCAGTGGAAGCCAATGTCTTCCCTGAGTTATCCCAATCATAAATTTGTCTCTCAATTATTTTTAATGTTGTAGCATAATTGTGAATGGAATGAGGCTCAACCTAAATCAACTCATTGGTCAAACTATTCCATCTCTGGGATAAACATCTCATCACAGTTTCCTCTTTTGTTGCTATTTTTACCTCATACTTAGTGTAGACTGCCTCAATCTAGGGAATAATCCTATTGCCATAACTTGGTCTAAGCAACATTCTATTCCATTCTCTATAAATATCCCTTGGGTTACATGATTCAGCTCTAATAGGTAGAGGGATATCAGACTCCAATTGTTTATAAGCACCATGTTGTTGTCCCCAACTAGTTTCATTTTGTACCCAAGACACAAATGCTCTCAATTGAACATCTCCAACATACAAAATTGGGTTCCAATCATGCTCCTTTATGATAGCATAATTATGTAAATAAAATTCACATAACAAATTCTTCATTTTAGGGAAGGTAATCCTATAAGCATTGAAAAATTCCATAGGGGTATCAATAGAAGGATTCAAACCTGATGAGAGTCTTGACATCTTAAAAGAGAGATACTTCTCTTTCAGGAGTAGATCATAGACCCTCAGGGGTTCTCTACATTCTATAATCTTTGGCACCAAAGCTGCCATATCATCTACCCTCTGCTTCAGGGTAGCAATTTCTGCATCTTTTTCCTCAATTTCTTCATCCTTCTTTTGAATTTCTTCCTTCAACTTCGGTTTTTTCCTTTTTCCATTCTTCCTTCTTTGTATCTATTTCCATAGATTCAAAATTGCTACATTTATTGTAAAACTAGGAGGAATATGAATGCCCAGTAGTCCTTTTGTTGATGGTTGCTCCTCATATGATACTATTTGCATGGACTCAGGTTGTCTAGTTATATCTGGTTGTAAGGGTGTTGTTTCTTCTTCCTTTTTCTACAGGGACTCTTCTTGCAGGAATCCTGCTCTAGTTCTAGTTAGTGTTCTAGGACTTCATGCTCATGCTGTAGGACCTCTTGCTCATGCCACAGGAAGTCTTGATTTTCCTCCAATTCTTTTGCAATGCTAGCAAGATCATCCAGTGTTATGTTTGTTGCTTCCTTAAATATGTCTTCTTCTTTTTCAACATGCTATTTCTCCATTGGAGCTTTAGGATCCTCATGTGAGGTCTCACCAAGTTTAGGGATTTCCTACAGAGGCATACCAATCACAGGCCTGACTGGTCTTAATTTTTTGGGAGGTCTTTCATGTTTTCCTTTGGCTATAGGATGAATAGATTCAACCTTCCTTTTTTTTGGGCTTGACACTTTTATTTCTACAGGCTGCATTTTAGCCTTTCCTTTTCTCATTTCTACCCCTCTCTATTGTGCCCTAGTTTTCATGGGGGTTTCAAGTGGAACTTCATCATCAGAATCTAAGGAAGAGATTTCTTTTTTTGAGTGCTCTATTCTAGAAGAACTAATTCAATGGTTTCCTGAGCTATAGGAGGATTCATGCTAGATCCAACACCAGAGGTTGAAGCACTAGGAATGGATTCAGCCGTGCTTACTCTCCTACTAGATCTATGGGATCGAGCTATAGCCCTAGGTGGCAAATGCTCAACATTGAAAAACTCTTCCTGGTGATAATCTTGATCAACCTTGATAAATCTTCCTAATTAATTCCAAAAACATCACACAAAGATTTTTCAACTTGCAATTTAATCAAGCAATGGTGGGAAACAAAATTATCCCTACCTTTCTAGGTCTCAACCTCCATGATTGAGAGGAATATTGTACAACACATTGGGCACATTCATCTTCCTCCCGTACCTCATGTGATTCAAAATCTTGAAGGGGACAAAATGCAAGTTTGACTGGTGACCCTCACAAGTAATGTATTTGATGGCATACAAAACCATCTACTTCCATGGCTCGGGCAGAGACATTCTTTTTATGCCTTGCTTGTCTATGGTCAATGGGGGGTCATTTGGCTTTGCGAATTAAACCCTGGCTGACCTGGCATCTCTAGAAATAGGGTAATTTTCCCCATCAGTAGGTAATCCTGTAACTTCTGCAATTCTTTCCTCTATTTCCACAACTTCTAACCCTTTTACTGTGGCTTTTCCTTCTAAAAATATCTAGGAAAATTCAAGGGAAATGCCTTCATCAAAACCATCCAACTTCAGAAAGTAATCTACCCATCCACAGTTTTGGAATTCAACCAGGCATTGTGCATCTTGTAGTAAAATATCATGCACCATGGGTTCATTTTGAACTAACCCATATCCCATTGTATGCAATCAAACAAATGATCTACAACTTCTTTTCCTACAATTCCCCTTCTGAAAATCAAATGCACTTCCCTGCAATGTCTGCTAATTTCTAGTGTGGGCATCGACTGAATTTCCTCTCTTTTGTTTTTCCTTTTTGCTTGCAACTCAAGATTACGGCAGGGCAATAATAGTACGAAAAAGAGTAATAAAGGGAAATTATGATAGGAAGAATTGGTGGCTGCAATTATTGTCACTTCACACATGCAATCAACTCATTTCGGCTGCAGGTATTATCACTTCAACCATGCAATCAACTCATTTCAAAAATTTTGACACAGCCTAATATGGTTTAACACATGGACAATAAAATATTTGCATATTTTTTATTCCCCTCCCCCAAACTAAATTTGGACATGTGTCCACACATGTGAGATGGGAGTGGCGATTGATAGGCAATGTTGACATTTATGTGAATACCTATACTAACGTACAACAATTAAATGAACATACTTAAAAGATGATTAATTTTATAGCAATTAATGCGCACATACTTGAATGTGGAAGAGTTGCTACAAAGATCATGAATAAAGTAACACTCACCTTGTTGGAAAATGGATTGAGCAATGCATGTGGATGGGGTGGAATGAAGAAATGGACTTCCACATAAGTGAAAGTCTTTATTATGAAAGGTATGTACCTCAATTAGGCTGAAGGAGGGACACTAGGTTCACCGCCTTCAGCTGTAGGAAGCTTTGAGTGTTGGGTGAATTGCTGCAAGAACTCTTCTTTAGAAGTTGGCTTATGATATAATCTGAGGCAATGACCATTGACAAGCAATTTGAACCTAATAGGGTCAATGGTGGTAAGCTAAACAACTCCATTGGGAAATACCTCAACAACTTCGTATGGTCCTAGCCACCTTGTCTACAATTTTTCTGCATTGTCTTCGTATCTTGAATCATAGAGCAAGGTCCAATCTCCTGGTTTGAACTTTTTGTCCCTGATGAATCTATCATGCCACTTGATTCTCTAATTCTGTACTACTTCTATATGCTACAGGGCTGCTCTCCTTATTTCATCCAAAGAATTTAGTTGCATGATTCTTTCTCTCTGTGCTTTAGAAATTTCCATCCCTAAATCCACTACAGTTTGAAGAGTTTTGTGTTCAAATTCAATTTGCATCATAGTTGTCTTTTCGTACAACAATTCAAATGGGGTGAAGCTGCAGTTATTTTCCATGTTACACTATAGGCCCAAATAGCTTTGGGTAATCTATTTTCCCAATATTTCCTATGGATAACTACTATTTTAGTCAGAATGGCTTCAATTTCTCTATTTGTCACCTCAACTTGGCCATTAGTCTGGGGGTGATATGGAGTGGACTTTCTGTGCCTAATATTGTGCTCATTTACCAGTGTTGCAACAAAAGTTGATGTGAATTGTGGCCCTTGATCAGTCACTATTTCTCTTGGAACTCCATATCTTGTGATTATCTCCTCATAAAGAAATTCTACAACATTATTATCCTTTGCATGCTTCATGGCCTTAACTTCTACTCATTTTGTTACATAATCAGTGCATACTAATCTATAAGACTTACCATTTGATGGACGGTCAATTGGTCCCACAAAATCTAATCCCCACTTATTAAAGGGAGTGATTACTATCTAAGGGCACAATGGCATCTCATCAGATCTAGTTGGTCTATCCATTCTTTGACATATATCACATTTTCTAGTATACCTTCCTACATCATTATGGAGTGTTGGCCAATAGTTCCCTGTGTTCAAGATCTTCATTGTTGTCCTTTTGGCCGCAAAGTGTTCTCCACAAGGTTTATTATGACATGCATGCAAAATGTCATATGTCTCATCTTCTCTCACACATCTTCTCATGACATGGTCAAGTCTAGTATAAAACAAACATCCAACAATCCAAGAAAGGAAAATATTTTTCAATGAGTGCCCTTTTCTCTTTTGGGGAGAAGTGAGAAGGAACTCTACTTGTAACCAAGTAATTGGCTATGTCAGCATACTAGGGTATTTGTACACTAAGAGAGAATAGATGTTCATCAGGAAAAGAGTCATTTATGGGATGATTGTCTTCTGATGTAGTTAGCCTTGAAAGAAAATTTGCAACAACATTAGCTTTCCCTAGCTTATCTACAATAGTTATATTAAACTCCTACATCAATAATAACCATCTTTCCAATCTTCTTGTGATCAAGGGTTTATTCATGAGATATCTAATGGTTGCATGACCAATGTGCACAAAGATTTGGTAGCCCACTATGTAATGTCTGAATTTGTTTAATGCATAAACTACTACCAACATCTCTTTCTCTGTCACAGTATAATTGAATTCAGCTCCTTGCAATTTTTTGTTGAAAAAGTAGATAGAATTTTCAATAGCTCCCTGTTTCTATCCTAAGATTGCTCCTATGGCATAATTTGATGCATCAGTGTGGATGTGGAAAGGGAGCTCCCAATTGGGTCCCTTAAGCACATGAGCATTTGTCAAGGCTTCCTTCAAGGCAAAAAATGCCTTATCACATGCTTCAGTCCACTAAAATTTAACATCCTTAGTGAGAAGGGTATACAACGGTGTTGCTACCTTGTTGAAATCTTTGATAACTCACCTATAATATCTTGCATGACCCAAGAAACTCCTAACATCC